>WIUT01002448.1:0-23750 GCA_010645135.1 Tetragonula clypearis | reverse complement strand
AATTTAGTGATTAATTTAGTGAATTCTTAAATACATATATTTTTTCTTGATATTCACTTGATTTAGCCCGAATAAGTACGATTTTACGCGTTTATTTGAAATTATTATTTATTATCTTAATCGGCACTTAGCTTTTTTTATTAACAATGATACAACTATACGACACAAATCGTAATTTAAAGACATTTTCATCGTATTTTAATTCGGTTCAATCAATACGATTTAGGACGAACATAATTTAAATATTTGAAATATTTTTAAACCACTTCACATTTCACGTTTTCAAGAGTTACACTTATATTAAATCACTTATGCCAAACCAGAACATATTAATCATATCGTTATACTTTTAACGTTTAATAGTTTTTGTTATTTTTTATTATCTTCCAGTTGAAGCAATTGCCAATTCCAGACATAGTATCTAGTGTACGCAGAGAAAAGAATATGCTTCATTTATTCTGTATCAATACAGCCACAAAGAAATTGATAATACTTATCGCCATATTATGTAGATTTTGTCTGCGACAGAGACAATTGGCATAGTCGACTCACCTCGACGATGCTCGCTTCCACTTTTGTTTCACGCACGACCGCCTCTAATAGGCTTCCATTCGACTAACAAGTAAGAGCTCAGCCATTGACCTACTGGATCAATTCGTATTGTTTTCGTGGGTTATCTCTATACGGTGAACAAGATTTTTTTCATCCTGATATCAGTATTTCAGATATAACGAATTCAGACTATCGAAGATGAGAATTCTTTTTACCGTTTTCTTTTTTTTTTTTTTATCGAATGAATACGTGTAATTTTAGCAAGAAGCTCAAAGTCCAAATTTTAATTAAGCTCACATTGGTTTTCCTCTGGATCAATATCATTCGATGAATTCTTTCTTACGATTGATTTTCTTGAAAGATTTTTTCCTTTTCGTATGCACTTTTTCTCTATGTTTTTTTTATCACGTTTTATCGTAATGAAAGGAGCATTTTCACTTTTTATAGAGATTGCGAATTTCACGGATAATTACCTGCTGCTAGAAACTTTTATCCGACGTTGTAAGAAACCTTCTCCGGAATTCTGTACGAATTACGATCGACTCTTTCCTCTTCGCCTAATGGATAAGCATCTTGGATACTGTTGGCAAATTTTACTTTATTTCATTTGTATTTCAAAACATTTAAAGAAATATAAACTAAGCGAGATCTTCTATCAACGAAGCTTTCGTATTTTCGTTTTTTTCCCCCTTCATGTCTTTATATTCACTTTAGTTCGTTGGAGTAAACTCATCGTTTATAATTTCCTCCTTTATAGCCTTGTATCTACGTAGTTTTTTTAAAATGCGAATTTAGGTTCATCACCGTTTCTTTTCACTTCGTAGTTATCAGAAAAGACTTATTTTCCGCTAAGACAGTTCTCGTTATGAAACAAGATTTGTCCCGTCTTCTGCGTAAGCGCTTCGAGCACTTTCCTTAATTTTTCATCAATCTCGAGATTCATACAATTCAAATATTTTTTTTTAGAGCTTAAGATAAGTCTGACTTCTCATGAATTCTCTGTCGAATCTCGATTTTCAATTCGGAAAATGAAAGTTCTTAAACGATATTCCGTATTAATATCTTCGAAAAGATCGTCCTCTGCTCGAGTTATAAACAAATCCAGAAATTGTTGTTTATCGCACAAATGAAAAAACATCTTTGTTTTATCGTGATAAAACTCAATCTTGTCGGTATACTGTTATCAAATACATTAAATTCCAGAGAGAAAAGATTGTGTACTGAGAATCACATCGATCCATGGAAAATATCACTCAAAATTATAAAATATTTCCATGAACAATCATTTCTACATCCAGGATCTAGATTATTTGAAGATACTTGCCCGTTCTGCCGATGTTTCCGACCATTCTTGCTTGAATCTATACGTCTCAGAATTAGTACTATCTATTCCCTTCATTTACTTTTGTTCTGCAACATTTTATTATGTCCGAAATTTCATCGACAATTTCTTCTGTTCTTCGTGGAAGAGATTCCAATCTGCAACATAAATTAACAAATGAAATAGCAATCTTGTTATCGTTTCAACTCTAATCAATTTTAACAAACTTGTAGTTTTCGTCTCTTATTGTTATTAACAAGTTATTACTCTTTTTTCATCTTCCAAACTATTTGTTAAATTAGATTTGTTGTACACACGCATTTTTAGGGAAAGATAATCTGGTTAATATTCTCATGTATATTCGAACATTTTCGCATATAAAAATACATATAGTAAATTTATAGTAAATTTATTTTACTTAAGGGAGGCAAAATGTGGTGTATCAATTTTTTGTGTGTGTTGGGTTTTCGAAATTTTTAAAGTTATCTTTATTCTTTTTAATTGGATCATATATATTTTTTTCATTATAAATTGAAAGAATATTAAATTCCAAGTAAAAAGGTATTAAACCACGCTGACCCTAAAGATAATGGTTAAAGAGATATTTTACGATAATTTGTCTTGAGGATGAAAACTGCGTAGTACTGTCAGAGGACAATGTTTATAAACACCAGTGTAATTATATATCTTACATTCGGATGTAGAGTTGTTATTTACAGACGAAGCAACATTTACCAATCATGGTAAAAACAATTTACGGAATTTACATTATTGGACAAATAATTCCCATTGGATGAGAGAAGTTGATTGTCAACGTCCATCGAATATTAATGTGTGATGTGGCATAGCAGAAATCGAATAATTGATCCACATTAATGGACGATTAATGCAGAAACAAGACAAAAATACGCAGAATTTCTTGTCAGTTTTGCTGGAAGATGTGCCGTTAGATACTTGTTCAATACTTTGGTAACAACATGATGGTTCATTACTCATGTAAAACACGGGAAGCATTATAGAGATTATTTAAAAATCGATGGATCGGTCGTGGTAAACAATTTCTGTGGCCACTTTGCTTGCCCGATCAGACACCTTTAGATTATTTTTTATGGAGTACGTTAAAGGATAAGATATACAGTGAAACACTAATAACAATGGACAACATGAAAGAGCGAATTCAACAAGCGTGTAATATAATTAGTGCACAATCAATTCAGAATACCACTAATTCATTGATCCCGTGATTACAAAATTGTATAACTGTTAATGGACATCATTTTGAGCATAACTTGTAGATAAGATAAGGTTACTTATGTTTATAAATTGTTAGCAAATGATCCTAATGTTTCATGCAATTTTCATCCTCGAGACAAATTATCGTAAAATATCTCTAACCATTAGATTTAGGATGTGGTTTTTTTAGGTACTTCTTTTACTTGGAATTTAATATTTTTTAAATTTATGATGAAAAAAATAAATGTCCAATTAAAAAAAATAAAGATGACATTAAAAATTTTGAAAGCCCTCAACACACACAAAAACTTGATATTTTTGTCATATTTTGCCTCCCTTAAAACTATACAATTTTCGTATTAAACAATTTTTCATTAGATGCATAATTCAAAAATTGTAAAGGTGTTTGAATTACATGAATCACCCTATATAGCAATAAAATATCAAAAAATTAATAATGCCAAAAATATCAAAAAAATGGTAGAAAATCAGGATCTGGCCGACGAAAAAGGTTGACGACAGTGAGAGAATAGCAACAAGTCATAAGAAAAATGATAAAAAAATCCATTTATAATGTGCAAACGTTTTTTTGATGCACTATATCGTGATACGAAGATAAGCGACATAATATCTAATTATGTATGTATATAAAATTCTAATTTTTTGAATGTATTACAGTGAATGTCTGTAATCGCGAGTCTTTCACTTTTCTTAACTGTCAAGGCTATGTACAGGATTCGTTCATTCGTAGTTATATGTGTGATAACTTCGGTAATACATCAATTAAATCTGTTTTTTTTTTCATTGGAAATTTGCTTTAAAGTTTTTAGCAAAGGCTTTGTACTTTTTGTTGAATACAAATCTTCTAATATAATATAATTCAATCGAAAAGGCACATCAAAGTAATATACAACTAAGAAAAAAATGATGGTATCAAAAAAACGAACAGTCGCACAAATTATCGTCAGCATTGAGAAAAGTGAATTTGTCCAATTTTCAATTAGTGAGTAAGAAAATTGGCCGTATTAAGAAAACTGTAAGTTCAACTACTGTTAATGAACATCATTTCGTCGATTTTTTATTTCGATATTAAAATCGAAAAGGCTCTCTAAACAAGATATATTACATTTAAAGAGTTATCGAAGTAACTTGTAAACTATAAATTATAAAAACATATTAGTAATTTTGAAAGCATACTAGTAATTGTAAAAACATACTAATAAACGTGAGATATGTGAGATTTTATTTTATCAATGCCGTGGACTGATAGCGATGATACTTGAGATGAATTGAAATCCTGTCAAGCCGCATAGCAGTTTGCATAGTACATACATAGCTGAGAGAACACGAATTGTAGCATTGTTTGCTTGCAGAATTTCACACAACTTGATGAAAGTTAACAAGCATGGTGGTACGTGGATAAACATGTTAATGTATACGAAATCAAAATAGATTGGTGGTGACAAATATTTAAATATGACAAGAAATATATTTACAAAAGTTAGAAATAACATTTTAGAATAAGAATAAGAATACAATTTTAAGTCGTTTCTATAATATGTTTACGCGTAATATCGTAGAATATTTTACAATTTTTCGAAAAGAAGCATATGAAATGTTACTACATTTTTGTAGATTTATACTTATAAAATATCACACAAATATCACATTTTGAATATAATATTATATCATTATATATTCTATTGTCATTCTATAATATTAGCTAAAAGTTTTAAAATATCTATTTTAGGATATATTACGTAATCTCAGTTTAAAGTGAACAAAGTTATGCAGAAAGAATAAAACTCAACACTTTGAAATTGAATAAATTTAGTTTGAATATTTTAATTTAAAAAAAGAAAGGAGCTTTATTTCTAATGGATATATTTTATTTCTTATTTACAGTGGTTTTTAAAGACATATTTAATAAATAAGATTATAATATAGTATAGCGAGTAGACAAATCTAAAATGGAACTATAGTTTAGTTTAGCTTAGGTATAGTTTTAACATGTATAATGTGAGACTTGTTATATGAATTAGTAAGTTTTGAAAAATTATAGTGTGTTGAATAAATGTTTAGTAGATAATTTTTATTACCATTGCTTTTGATTTTTTATCGCTAATTACGACCCGTTATCTCCAATAACGTACTATTATTATATTCCACAAATCTTGTTACTTACAACTAGTTTTCTTTAATTATTATTTTAATATGAAAATAATTGCAACTGCAAGAACTATGTTACGGAAATTTAAATGAAATCAGATATGTTGTAACGTACAGTACATATATTAACGTGAGATACTTAAATTTATGCGTGAAAGTAATCTAGACAAAATCATTTTACTTTCGAGAAAAACTGATTTTCAAAAGAATTCTGGATAGTAAAAAATTGGATGGGGAAGTTTATATGGACTCTGAAATTGCGTCCATTTTGTTGTTATACCTTGTTGTATTATCGTTAGAAATACGTCACAAAATAATTCGGTTATCCTGCCTATTTTAAAGTTCGATCAAGAGTCCAACGGACTAAAATGCATATAAGCGCGACGAAAAGGCCTACTAAATAATTTTATTTCAAGAAAGTGGAAAGTCTGAAAGTGGGAAGTCTGAAAGTGGAAAGTCTTACATTGCTCTTTGTAATAAAGTTCTGTGTAGAGTATAAGTGGGACGAGTTCTTATTTATATCCCTAACGTAATAGAACATTTTAGTGGCAGCAATAGAATAGGCTAAGTAAATAGAGTTTTTGCCAAGATCGTTGATTTTGTCTATTTTTTCCATTTAATTTCACGTAAAGATGCACAACCGAGGCAAGGAATTTTAAAAGGGACACTGAAGCAGAAAAGACATATTACATACATCTCATGAAAATTGCATTTATATTAATTACATTAATAATAAAATCGTTTTACAAAAAATATCGAAATGATTTATCGCGAATTAAAACATGAAACTTTGTGAATCAGATGACCCTATTCTGCCAAATAGTTTAAACAGACTTGTCCAACTGGTGGAGTCGCGAGTCATCCGTGGTTCGTGCCTCTTTTCGAGAGCCATAGGGGAATAGCTTCCTCCATACTTACTTTTCTTCGTCGTTCCTTTCCCATAATTTATTGAAAAATGAAGGCAGAGATTCAGATAAAGAAAGTCAAGCTAATAAAAATAATAAAATCTTAAAAATTGAGATATTATATCGATGTATGATGGACGAGAAATTTCTGTGGAATCTTTTATATCAGAAATAGATAGTTTATTTAATGCGACAGATTGCGACGAAGCGCTTTTTGTTCAATTGGTAGTCACAGAGCGACTTGGCAATGCTAGAATGCTTGGACTATGGAACTATCGAAAAATTAACTATGCATTAAGAAATGCTTTCGAAGATGTGCGTGATTTGAAATTGTCCATATACGAAAGTGTCAATACATTTCAGAGTCACGATTTAAATTTATAATTATGTTAAAAAATTATATTGAAACAATTGTCAGACGACCAAACAACATTTCATCGAGAATGAAAGTAAAATGATTTGCAAACAGTTTATTCATTGTTTAAAAACGTTCAAGTTATCATATAAAAGCAATGCAACCATTCACATTGCTCATGAAGAAACAATTTTACATAAGTCAACGGAAAGATAATAATTCATCATAAAACATTTAATACACGACAAACATCCTAGACAACCTATTATTACATCCTAACACGCATTTTAACATTTTCGTATGATACAAGCAAACTAGTTTAATAATCTCAGACCTCCTGCGTGACAACCTTCTCATGTTATGTGTCATAACAATGCAATCATTATGCCACAAAGTATCCATATACGAATAATAGAAATCAGTCTTACTATGTATAAATGTCAGAACAATCACTATGATTTTAATTGTCACAATATGTACATATATGTTATAAATATGTCATAAATTTTCGAGTTGGAGAAATGAACAACCTACATAGCGCAAAACGATGAATTTTTAGGCAACGATGAAATAAAGCGATTTCTTATACACACTGGCTCAATTGTCAATTTCATTAAACAAAGCGTTGCTTTGGATTGTCCGATCGAAAACAGAATGGAACCATAAGATATATTCCATAAGAATGGAATATTATTCGACAGTTTATATCAAATTTTTCTAAGTAGAAATACAGTGTTTAATCTCAAATAATTTTTCCATATTTTCGACAGACTAGTAGGTATTTTATATGTTTCCCGGCAACATACTAAAATCACTATAAGGAACAAAAAAAATATTACACACAAAACATCAATTACACAAGACACATATTGTCAAATCAAAAAAACTATTTAACATTTACAAGAAAACGTTCGTTTAAATCACAATGAGAATTCGTTTAAATCGCAATTAATGAGAAAGATGGAAATAACATTTTGAATATAACAAAAGCATACAAAAATATTTTTCAGTTACCGGATGACGAATTATCGAAAATTACATTGGTAAAGCATCGCATAAAAATCACTAATAATTTGCCTGTAAATACGAAAAATTATAGATGCTCTAAATTACATAAAAATTATATAAAAGTAAAATCACTAAACAAACTAATGAGATGAATAAAAAAGAATTATTGAAGAAAGTTATTACAATTCTCCTTTATGGACAAAAAAGCGTGATGTATAAGATATATAAAAATATCGCATATGATGTTGATGTTAGAAAGCTAAAAGAAAAGACACCTTATGATAAATACCTTTTGCCAAACATGGGCGATATCGTAGATATGTAAATCAATTAGGTAATTGCTGACATTTCTCAGCTTTTGACTTGACTTTGAATTTCCACCAGATTAGCACGGGTGATGACGATTTTTTCAACGCCACATAGATATTATCATTTTGATAGAATGCCATTTGGGTTGAGAAACACATGCGCAACGTTTCAACGTATGATGGACGATGCATTTGATCAAGACGGGATTTAATACAAAAGGGGTTTCGTTTACTTTGATGATGTTATTGTTTTTGGCAAATCTATCGAAGGCCATAATAATAATTTGAGAGCGCTTTTCCAACGCTTTCATGATATAAATTTATAACTTGAGCTTGATAAATGTGAATTTTTAATATCTGATCTTCAATATCTCGGACATACAATAATAATGAATAAAAACATTTTATCTAATCCTGATAAATTCGAAACGGCAAAATTTTTTCCGAAATCTAATAATTTAAAACAACTGCAACAATTTCTTGTCTTTAGCTAATTATTATAGAAAGTTTGTTAATGATTTTTCAAAAAAAAAGCGCGTCCTTTGAACGAAAGAATAAAGAAAAACGCAGAATTTCAATAAAATTGCAAAATAAGCGAAGAGTTTAAACTATTAAAGCGCGATTTATGTAATAATTGAATTTTAAAATTGCATAATAATCAATTCTCTTTGACTACTGACGCGAATAATGCATTAGACGCTATGTTAGAGCAGAAAAATAAAAAAGGCGATTTACAGCCTGAAAAAAGGTTTTTGCAATCGTAAAACCATTTCAGACTACATTTATTAAGAAAAGCATTTGTGACAATCATTGTCAGCCGCGAAATAGTTGAAGGGTATGAAAGATCCATCATCGCGATTAATGTGTTGGCGAGTAAAACTTGAGAAATATGAATACAAGATTCAATCAGAAATGATTATACGATCGTTGAAGACGAAAATAATAAAATACTAGCGATCATTGTGAAGATTAGTAAATTTGATAATAAACTATTTAAAATGCATATTAAATGTATATTATAGTTATAATTATATCATATTAATACATTAGAGATATAATTGTCTAAATAAGTTATATAATTCATTCGAAGACAAAGATTAAAACTTGAAGATGTTTTTCAAATCATGCTCAATCAAGAGTCTTTAATTATCACAGAAATGAATAAAATACCTTGAAAATGAAGATTAAAAATTATAAGTTTCACATAATAGTTTGCAATTTGATTATCAAGGAATTAATAAAACTTTAAGGGAAATTTTATTACATTATTATTTTGGGAAGAAATTTATGAAAATGTTGGAGAATATATCAATAAGATAAATAGAAAGACATAAAATTCTATTATGACTAACAGACACACATACAGCGATAAAGTTGCATTAGATATTCTAAAGTCTTTTATTATATACCAGACAAATCATGGCAAATACATCGTTTTATGACTTAATCAAAGCCAATGCAGAATCTACTATTGATAATTTTATAAAATCTTACATTTCCATTTTGGTATACGAAATTAAGTATTAACCGATAACGGGAAGAATTTTGTTAGTGAATAAAATGATCAAAAAATTTCGTACAGCGGGTTATTTTTTAATCGTTGTAAAAAAGAGATTTCAATCTTCAAGACAATAGTGGATTACGAAAAGAATTTTTTGATGTTTTTACGCATGTGAATTTTTGTTTTTACGCGTTTGAATTTTTACAATTCAATTAGAAAGGAGTACTCTCACTTTTCTCACTTTTCCACCGAAAACATGACGTAAAATTTCAATTATTTTTGAAAAAACGAGTTTATGACTATCAAAATAGTGGCTTTGCGCTTTAAAGTGAGACGAAATTATATCAGTTTAAATTATCGACAATTTTTCATTATAACTGGTACTGGTGTTTTATTGTAACTCATTTAAAAACTATACCTTTCCATCCGGAGTCAAATGGAATATCAAACGAATGTATTAACTGTCAAAGAATTTTTATGAATAATACGGATTGGATAAAATTGCTGTCTTTCTTTGCACATACTGTTTCGCCGCTAGAATTAGTCTTCCACTGTTAAACCCTAATATTTGAAGTGAAATAAACAATCAAAGTATATAGATATGATGTATATACATATGACGTATAGCATTACATATGAATATGCTTTCGTATATTGGAACAGAACATCATTCGTAATAAATTACTCGTTAAAAATAAAACCAATGAAACAATAGAAAAGACCAAATAAAAGTATAAAGTATAGATACAGGTGTAGCAAACATACATGACAAGGTAAAGCAAACGTGCAAAAATAACTTTATAGATATGTCATAGACAGGTTTACCATGGATTTATCATTGTATGAGATCATCGAAGTGATTTCAGAACAAAATATTGAAAGCTATTGAAAGGAAACAAACTAATGTTTATTAAAATAATTACTTTGTTACAGTGCCATTTGGACAATAGATTCAATAAGTACTAGTAATAAACGACTTCGAAGCCTTACCAAATTTATAGTTTGAATCAATGGGACCTGAGGGGTACGAGTGTATTGTCAAGAATGGGAAATAGATATTATTTTATAATTTTAATCACTTGTTAAAATTCGGATCAAAAATTAACAATGAATTGTTTCGATTCAACCAAAAATATTTTAATGATGGATTACATTACCATTGCTTAATGCGCAAATTGATAAGTTTAACTGATGGAAACTACACCGTAAAAATTATTTCAATGCTTAGTAGTATACTTAGCACAAATTAACGTATACCAAGTAGTTAGTATACTTAGCACAAACTAATGTATACCAACATAAAAATGAACAATTTTTTTAATTTTGTGCGTGAAATAGCAAAAAAGTTTTTTGTTATTATCTTATCAGAGCTGGTTGCATATTGTAATACGTAGATAGACAAAGTTATAAAAAATAATAATTTAAATAAGCTTGTAAAGAACGAAATTCACATTTTTAAGAACATACTTTATCGATTCGAACATGCATTACGAAAAAGCCAACTTATATACATGTAATTTATATTGGAATATTTAGAAGGAGAACGACTTGGGAGTTTCTGTCAACATGAAGAAGTTTAGTGTTCTAATTTTGCTATGTATGGTTTAAAGTAACGACCCGTTTTTTCATATTGACAAGAAGTCTCAACGTCTACCGCTCTCTATCATGGTTATTATGTTGCGATTGCTTATGATTTAGCATCGTTTTAAAGGTTACTTTAGGGTAGAGGCGGTAAACATCTTCCCCGTTGCGAGTCGCACGAGTTGCTCACTCAGTCTGTCAGTTCCTCCATCATGAAAATTAGTTTCTACTCTATTCTATATTTCTGTCCATTCCGTCCTGCCGCAGCGGGCCAGACAAACTGCTTTCCCTATCTTCCTTTAACTTTCGCCGCTACAGTAAAGAAAACAATTTATATGTATACGTATATATCTAGTACAAGTATGTGGCCGCGACACTTTCAACACAGTGGAGTTCGATACAGTGAAGGGGATAGCATTAGCGATCGGGAAAGCAGGGCCACTTGCGGTCCGCGGGCCGCCAATTAGCTATCTCTGCTTTAGGATAACCATCCCATACTTAGAAATGATTGGCTAATACCGGCCAGCTAATTTTTATAAAATAGATTCACAGACAGTGAGGAGGGCTCAGAATTCGATAAAGATTACGCCGTACATAAACAACGTACAGTCTTTTTCGCGATTCCAACCTCGTGAAATTATCAAGCCGCTACTAGTAGGAGAAAAATAGGGTACCATCCGCTGATCAAATCGGATACCATTGTTTTCTTTAAAATAAAAGCTTCGATAAATAATCAAACTGTGACATGATATTCGAGTGAATCCCACGATCTTATTTTACAAGTTTCAGAAACAAATCGATATTGTAGTATTCCGTATAAATAGAGTTAAAAATTTCGGCTTGAAGAGTTTCAATGATTTAAGTGATTGTTTTTTAATGTTTTCACATTCAGAAATCCATTCAGATAAGTAATATTTGTATTCTATAATCCTTACAGAATATTTTGACTCTCTTTTCACCGCTCTATCTCATACTGAAGCATAAATATTTAATGTTTAGTAAATGAATACATTTGCTATGGGATAGAACCAGATACCCGATTTTCTTGTACTATCAATATATATAGCGTCCTTTCGTTTTAATGTTTTTGTGTGATAATTTAATTTAAATTATTATTATTTTATATGCATCTCCGAGCAGTATCGTTAGGCTCATAAAGTAATTTTCACAATTGAAATGAAGAGTTTCCCACCGACATCAAAAGATGCAGAGCTATGCCGCCATCTATGTCGATGGATGAAGAGCTCGTTTCAACCCGTCACAGGACATTGAATATGAATCAACATTTACATTTTTTCTCCAAACAATTAAACCTATCCCTCAAGCAGAGCGAACAATAAGAAGGAACAATAGGGAAAATAGGAAAAGCGATCATAACATCTGAAGAATATAGAAATCATTTGAAAAATATTGTACAAACTATTAAAAGAAAAAAATTCTGTAAGAAACGAGTAAGTATCAAAAATAAGTAAATTATCTACAAACAATGCTTATATATTTTGTAAAGAACTTTTTATACAGGGTGCGGCAGGATGGAGTCCCATTTCTAAGGTGAAAAACGGTACAAAATACGAAAAAAAAGTTTTATTTTCTGAAAGCACATATAATGCAGTTTTTTTTTGGGCTAAGTTTTAAAAATAATATCGTCCAAATGATGGCCCTGACGGACGATGCACATACGCAGGCGTTCCTGAAAGTTTTCCATTACTCGTTTCAGTATTACTCGTATCTTGAGGAATTTCGGCGATTTTTTCTTTAATGGCCCCCTTGAGATTTTCTATGGCTCGAGGATGCTTATAAACCTCAGTCTTGAGATACCCCCACAGGAAAAAGTCGCGATCTGGAGAGTGAGCCATGTAACATTTCCTCGTAAGGAGATCAGGCGACCGGGGAACGTCTCTTGCAAAATAGCTCGAGAACGATGGGCTGTATGAACTGTGGTTCTATCCTGTTGGAACCAGAAGTTATTTGGATCTTGTTCCTCTTCGTATTTTTCCATTTTGGGGCGTAAAAAGTTCTCCTACATGTTACAATACCGGTCTGATGTCACGGTTACCGTGTCGCCACCTTCTTCAAAAAAATAAGGTCCCACAATGCACAAAGGACATTGAACACCAAACGGTAACTTTTGGGCTCTGAAGAGTTGTTGTTGGAGTTGGCGCGGGTTCTCAGCAGCCCAGTATCGAAAATTTTGTTTATTAACTGCGCCACAAAGATGGAAATGCGCTTCGTCGCTACTCCACGCAATACCGCTGGGAGGCACAGTTGTAAGGATGGCGTTGCAACAATCACTACGTCTTCCCCAGTCTCGTGGACAATTCCTGAGCAATTATAATCTTGCATGAGTGTAACTTAAGGTCTGTGTGCAGAATTCGCCTCACCGTTCGAACGCGATGGAGACTGCTCGATAGACGCTCTGACTGCGGCAATTTTTTCAGGTGTTCTCACGTTGGAACACCCAGCTAGGTTTTCAGACATTGCAGATCCCGTTGCCGTTAAATTTTGGACCCATTTCAATATCGTTTTCCGATCAGGAACACCGTCGTTTCGATTTAAACCGAAGCGCGTGCGAAAGGCCTGCGTCGCAATCACGGAACCGTCACTTTTAAAAAAAGCCTCGACAACAAAGCCCCGATGTTCACCCGACCAAGGCATGGTGGCTACTGAAAACTGCATTGTTCACTCGACCAAGGTATGGTGACTACTGAAAACTGCATTGTTTACCCGATTTAACGGAAATTGTCTCTACCAAGGGACTCTTCAGTGATTTTTTGAAATTTGGGACTCCATCCTGCCGCATCCCGTCAATCCAAATCCAAAGAAAGATGGATTCAATACATTATGTTACGGATGGGCGTGCTATCATGATGTGATACGTGATCAGTAACGGAATATAGATACTGAGACACGTAATATAATTAAATTATATCGATGCAGGAGTCGAGTGAAACACACTGTTTGAATATATATATCGCTTATCACTATCGAGAGTTTCGAGAAAGTCCACCTTGAAATAAATAACTGAGAATCTTATCAGAGCTGATCTAATTTAACATATGAGTATCATATTCCACGATACTATCTATCGCTGATTTATGCATATTCAATGTATGACTTCAATAACCGAAAGACTAATCACTTAGATCAGAGACGGCAAACTTCTTCTTTCTTTTTTCGCTCATTGTCTCATGCATACATGTAATGTTTATAAGTGTTGAAGAGGACAAGTATTTTATTTGCAACTTTTATTTTGTTAATTAAGATATATATATATACGTATATTTATATGTTAAAATAGTTCAAATTTTTTATAAATATGCTAAAAGTTCCTAAACTAGTAATTAACACCGTTTTTCATAAAACAGAATATCTTTATATTTGTGAAAATTATTAAAAATAATTGTTTTTGCTAATAAAAATAAAAATTTTATAACTGTATTCCATCTATACGTCTTTTAATAGTATCCGGTTTTACCTATCTCTATTTTGTCTCTATGAGGCAAAACTGAGGTTTTGCATACCTCCAAAAAGATTTTATTTTCAAACAAACAATTTTTTTCAAAAAGTTTGATCATTTTCTCATTGTATAAGGTTTAATTAAGAGATTTAACCTACTGCGAACTTTTTTTGCCATCCGATTTTTTGTTACGAAGCTAAATACATTAATCTTTAGTTTACTTTCCCTTACATTTTTTTTCACTAACGTCGTCCTTAGACGTCCCAATAATGAACGTGGACGTAATGAAAAATTACATGATTGCATCATCATTTATGGATACAACGGAGGAACCAAGAATCAATATTGCTTACTGATGCCAATCACTACATTCAACATTAAAACCACAAAACCACAAAACTATTAAAACCAGCGACTGAAATGTAGCCAAAAAGAAGACACATACACTATTATATTATAAAATATATAAAATCGATGTGTTCCATATTAATTATTACTTATGGTATTATTTTATTGGTCGATATTTATATTGTATTATTTCATATTAATTATTGTACTGTATTACATTAATTATTATATTATATCATATTTCTTATTACATTTGCATTTTGAAGAATGAAAACTTATTTTAAGAACAGTAGTATTAGAAATGCGTCACAAGTCGGCTATCTTGCCTATCTTAAAGTTTGATCAGGATTTCAACGGATTAAAATGCAAGTTAGAAAGACGTGTATAAGCGCGACGAAATGGGCCCGTTGGGCAATTTTACTTCAAGAAATCACTTCGATTCGAAGTCGAAATTTTGATCGTAAGTGAAAAGTTTTACCTTGCTTTCTCTAATAAAATTCTGTGTAATTGTAAAATATAAATGGAACGAGTTCTTATTTATCCCTAAAGTTCTTATTTTTCCCTATAACGTCCCTTTCACATGTCGATAATTGTATGTTGCATACTGAAATTTCTTATGGAATCTTTCGTATGACAATTCTCGAGTGATTCAGTATTCGATACTGATATCGTATATCCCGAAGACCTTGGTCGCCTGCAACATTTTACGATGTCGATAACGAGACGTTAAAACAAACAAGTCGCGGCATTGACGACTGAGTGTCACATAGCACGCCTACACGCAAAGGAACGAGGTTGAAGATATTGGATTGAATGACACCAGTGCTTGTGCTTCCTCCCTCTCAAGAACAATTCTCAAATCAGTCTGTTCAAGAAATGGCGCATTTTAGGGAAAAACGAGTACAACTTCGAAAAAAATGTACAACTAAGGAGAATGATATTATATAAAAAAATTTATATAAAGAATAAATTTAAAACCAAATAAATAAAATTTCAGTTTCATTTATTATAAAAAAGCTTTCATACAAGATCTTTTGTGTGTTCAAGATGAAGAAATGTTTGTAACTGAAACAGATCGACGTAAAACCAAAAGAAAGTATATTTTATTCCAAAAGAAATTAAACTTAACTCATATTTCATTTGCAAACATCTCATACGCGCATCACGATTGTATCAGCTGACCAAATAGCAATTAATTTGACCAAAAAATAACTGCGTTTTTTTTGTCAAATTAAGTCAAATTAAATCAAATGAAAGCGAATGTGCGAATTTTTCATGAGAAACAAAAACTTTATTAGACAATAAATATATTCGAGCGATTTCCCACAATTCTAGATATTAGAATTATGCGTAAAAAGACGTAAGGCTTCTTATCCACATAAAATAATTGATTGTTCTATTTTTAGATAAGGACAACAATTTACTCGTTTTTTATGCTGGTAGGAAGTCCTAATATCTACCACGCTCCATCGCGGCTGTTGTGACACGATAGTTTATGGTTGCTTTCACGGCTGACCCGTGTGTCTATTATGTTTGGTATACTCTAAAAACAGTTGGCATGAATCATCCTATCGATGTTTAATAATTTCACCATTTGTACAGGAATTACTCATGTGTGTGAGTATCACTAAACAAATTTAGAAATATTTTTAACTTCAGCATCCAACTTCGTTACTACTAAATATATAAATAAATATGTGACTAGTATATAAATAAATATGTAAATAGTAGTAGTAATAAATGTGGAAATATTTTAATAATAAAAAAAAGGTCGAGATTCGTGGATAAGTGATGAACAAGACGGGAATGATTATTTGTTCAGACAAAAATAAGATAAGAGTCGGAATAAGAAAGAAATTTGGACTGATTCTTAAAAATATTATATGTATACATACAAGGTGTCTCAGGAAATTATTTCACGCAAATATCTATTATGTTTTTTGTTGTATCAAATAACTTTTCAGGAGTTGCACTATTTCAGAAGCTCGGTAAAGAGAATTTTTTTCTATATTATATTGTTAGGTTTCAAGGAAAACATAAGTTTTCGTCCAAGTATTTATTTCGACGACCATCAATTGTTATTGGATATCTGAGAATCGGCGACTGAATGACAATGCTTCTACATTTTTACTTTTATAGTTTATAGAGACAAAGGGCAAAATTATCATAATTTTTGTACACTGATTAAGTAATTTAATCAATTATTTGTTAGGGATCTGTTTGCATTATCATTTGATTCACAAAGAACAAGTAGTCATCCGATATTATTTTATGAAATTTCAATTTTTTGAACGATACCGTATATTTTGTTTTCCAACATGGTTACAAAACTTGAAGAAAGAAATTCAGCGACTCCTATGACCATTCTATTTAATTTTGAGACACTTGTTTAAAGATATTAAGTATATAATATGTAATGTATAATATATAATATATAATACATAATATATAATACATAATATATAATATATATATAAATATTTAGCATGTAATGTGCAATTGAGTCAGTTATACATTCATATCTAAATTTAAACATTATATGTTATTAAACGAACATTCGAACAAATGATTGTCTGATTTTTGTTTAGTGCTTGTCAAAATATCAAAGCACTTACTGTCATAAGAGTTATCAGAAAAATGTAAAGATAAATATTTCCAGTTATTGCTTCTAGTACCAGTATTCTAGTTATAAATAGAATAGCCAGGGATCGCTGAATTTGTTTCTTCATAAACGTAAGAATATTGAAAAAAATATGTGCAGTGCTATTTAAAAAACTACCGATGATTTTGAAATTTCATAAAAGAAATAAGATTGAAAAAAATTTCTTTTTAGCGGTCAATAAAACCGTTAAAATAAAAGTGCAATTTTATCCTGAGAAGTTTTTGATACAACAAAGTGTACGGCAAATATTTGAGTGATCCCATTTAGCTGATGCTCTGTATATTTATCGCGAGCCCATGTGACTTCGATTTCGTTTTGAAGAACCGCGAAATGTCTGGTATCGCTTCGTGAATATGAATTAAAAAAAAATATGAATAAAAAATAAAATATGAATAAAATTTCACGACGCTATGGCGTATTGTTCGCCAAATATTAGACACCTGATTCAAAACTTTCTGCGACGATGAATGCTTAACGGATTTCCGAACAGATCTTTATTATATGATCCCGCAACGACGGATGTGTAAAGCGAATGAAATAAACGAAACGAGTAATAGAAAGTATAACTAAAAAATAATCGTAATAATATATGATTAATGATTAACGAATGATTAAAATAATTAATGAATGATCAACGATCGATCAAGAATGATTAAGGAGTAATTAACGGACAATTCGAATAATCCGAGAATAATAACGAACGAAAAGAAAGAACCTCTCGAATAATTAAGAAAGGAAGAACAATGAACTTTTTCCGCTGCATACGAGCTTGTTTTATAGAAGTTGGTTAACTTTATTTCAAAGCATGGACCGTCTTATTATTCTAACATTATTATTTTATTATTTTAACATAAAAGGTGCTAAAATCAAACGTCAATCGTTCTTAGAGGATACTCTTGGATCAATGAGGTTGATAACAGCAGAAATACTCTTGGAACAATAACACGGCGAGAACGTCAAAAATGTTAAGATTTCTTGTCAACGTGAAAAAGCAGGCCCATAATCATGAATCTAAATTTAGAACGATAAATTTCTCCATGTTGACAAGAAATCTTGGATCATCCTTGTAACTGTTTTCGTAGGATGTAACACAATTTTATAATCATATCCTCTTCTAAGATGGTGATAAAATTTGTTTTAGGTGTAATCTTATCTAATTTTTGACGAGTAGGCACGTTTAAACGCACCAAATACCAAAAACATTGAAACAAATTAAGATGGTTCAAGTTTTACATTCAAATCAGCATATGTGTCTGTTTTTCTTCTTTCATCGAAGGATATTTTATATCCAACTTTGTTTCATAATTTTGACTGAAAATATAATTTTCGTTCTATAATAGTTAATAATTTTCTATAATAAAATAGATAATTTTCGTTCTATAATTTTTGTTAATAAAATAAATAATCATAATCATATTCGTTCTATTTTAATCAATCGTTTTTACAATAATCTTTGTTTTCTTTTAACAAGATCTTCCGTTTTTAATTTATTTGTTCAATCTAGGTAGCAAGTTGGAAGAATACTGTTAAAAGCATAGTAACAGACAGCTTGCTACATGTAAATTTAAATTTTTGACAATAAAAAAAAAGATAAATTTGCGAAAGAAAATTGTTTTATGTACCAAATACAACAGAACTGCACTTTAGATATTTTATATATTTTTTCATACTATATTTTTTCCATATTATGTACTGTTTACTAATTTAAAATTTTCTACAAATGCATAAGAAATCTGTACCTTAGTTATAAATACAATAAAATATCTTAATTTGTTTGTGAATAGAAATTTTTCAACTCGAAAATTACACAAATATATATTTTTTTGGATGAAAGAGGATTCAATTTTTTTTGGGTCAACTTGTTGAAAAATCACTCTACCTTGGATTTTAATAGACATTTTTTAATCGCTTTGTTACAACATATAAACAACAGAAAAAAATAAAGAAAAATGATTGGTCTAATCGATCGGTTGAAACGAATGACTTTGAAAAAAATAAAATAGAGTAAAATTTATCGACAAGCTACTTTACTTTAATAAAACAAAAGAAGCAATTATGAATTATAAACAATAAATAAAAATTAGACTTAAGTCGAAATATCTGATCATTTTACGATTGCCTAAATGAATAGGTCATGGTCATGATGTAGCTGATTAGTCAGCTGATTGAAAAAATAAACTAATTGAAATAAATGCGGTAGTAATAGAACAACCGCTGACTAATCAGTTCGCTATAATACATTTTTTTACTTTTGGTCAACTGACTAGTCAGCTATATCGTAACCTGCCCACTATGTATCCTAATTCTGTAATTCACTGTAACTGTAATGATATATATAATATATATGTAGCTTTTTGCGAATTCATTTTCAAAAAGAACCTTTATTTTCGATTTTAACCGTCCAAAATCTCACTATGTGAATGTGTCATTTCGAAGAATATGTCGGAGCATCAGTTGTCGACTACCTATTTTAATAATTCGACGGATCTTTTTTTTTTACTTTTTCCATTATTTGTACGTATTAAAGCGATTAAAAAAAGTTCCATCGAAATCTAAGATTGAGTGATCTTTCGATAAGTCCACCTTTTTTTTTTAATTAAAATATTAATGTAATTGCATATATTTAATTAACAGAAGTTTAACGACAATTAATAATTATTAAAAATATTTTGTATACTTATATTCACTTGTAATTACAATCGTTACCGTAAATATTTTCTATAATATTAGCAAAAGTTAAAATCAAGTTGTACGATGCAGTAAAAATTTTAACTTATAGATAGCTTTTAACTCGTCCGGAATAACATGAGACGTTGCGCTATGACAACATAGGACACGACGTATTGACAACATTGAAAGTGGTTGTGAGAGGTGGCCTATCTTTTATCTCGTCACATTCAACGCGAAATTTTTAACCTCTAAAAATTGTGCAATTTATATCCGTATAATCCGTTATCCCATTATATCCTATAGCTAATAAACAAAAATAAAACATAAAAAAAACAAATTCTTACACTCATTCGACATTAAAAACTAAATTTTGTTTTGTTCAATGAAACAGTTGTGTATACATGTATACTACAAAGTACCTATACTATATAAATTAATACTTTATATGCTATTTATTATATAACTGGTCAACTAGTTAAGGAGTAAAAAAACGGAAGAAATACTTAACATCTTTAATTTCAGTAAATGAGATGCATAAAACTTTTCTTTGAGTGAAAGAACTAAAATGCAACATAGTAGTATTATATTTTCTTTATTCAATCCCACTGCATATTTCCGTTATTTTCCATTTCATACACTCGTACTATTTATTTTATATAAATAAATATTTTCCTGTGATCTTAAGACTACACATAAAATTGAGAAAAGACTTACACCATAAACATTTATACACATCTTACTATATTACTGTAATATTATTGTAGTAAATATATGTATATAGACACATACAGTTATATATGCAATATATTCGCTACTATTCTTGGTATTAACAATAAGATAATTTTTATTCGAATCTCAAAGTAGAAGAAAAAATTTTCGAGTTATAAAGGTTTCTTACTGAATTTCCGAGTAAGAGATTTAGCAAATGCAAATTATACTTATGGAAGCTGAATAATAAGCTTTTGTATGCTGAATAATTTTTCGCTTTTTAAAAGCGTAAAGCGCAATAAAATTACAAATAGGACAAAGAAAGAGATAGAACATTAAAATATCGGAGATTTTCCGCCTAAGATCCGAACATTTTTAAGCATTCTTTGTATTTTAAATGTGCACATTAACATAAGTAACGTGATACTCACTCGGATTGCACTACGTTTGCATCTAGACAGTTTCTAATGCGTCTGATACGAATGCGTAAAAAAGTCGGTCCTAGAAAAACAAATCCATTGTTGTCCATTGTGTCAGTATATATACATCTGACACACATCAGATCATTGAACGCAATACAGATATTTCACAAGAGAACATGGATGATCGGTAGTGACTGATGAGACTAATGGCAAGATAAGCAGGCAAACCAACATCGGAAAACTCGGATCAGTACAGAAAATCCCCCCGAACGTCTTTTAAAAACCAAGATAAATCCGAAAAAACTTCAATAAATAGCAGCCTTAAGAAAGATAAATTCAAGTTTTCGACGTCAATTGTTTATTGTTTATATTTATATACTGATGTACATAATATGTACATTATGTGTGTGTGAAATGATTGCAAAACAAATTTTAAATAATAATTCATATTACGCTTTATTATACGTTAAAAAATCTGTGATTTTGTGCTAATATTTTAGCATACTGTGAATCAATTGCAATTGCAATTGATTTGTGATCAATTCGGAAAAAGTAGTTTCCCCAATATTTTCATATTTTTCTGCAAAAAGTGTATACAATAATCCACATTAGAAATATTAGAAATGGGATTAATTACCCATATTGATAATTTATAAACGTAAATTCATTTTTCACTCCTTTTTTTGCAAATCTTGTAATTTACACTAGCACATTTACTGCACAATTTTTGAAAAATTATATTATTCTTTTTCTTAAATTTTTGCAACCATCTACTGTTACTTTATTTGCTCAACTAGTTAATTTGGTAAAATTAATCCCATTAGTTTTAGAGATGTGCGTGAATTCGAAAATATTGGATACCCTCAGGTCAGGTTCTATACATCCGAACATGGGTATAGGTATAGGTTTCTATACATTTGTGTAGCTCCGAATTTTTAAGAAGTTCAAATCTTCGAGATCAACTCGACCGAAGTCGGATAGACGACGATATCTTCGGACTCGATCGAAAGAAATCGGGTAAATTTGGTCTACGATTGGCTACATGGCTATGATTTTGTATTCATTAATTACTGATTAGTAAACGATAGTCACTGATTACTTATATTATATAACACTATCATAGCTAAGTACTAGACACAAATTGAGCTAACAATAAATGCGTTCATAGTGCAAGGTCAAGTGGATGAGAAAATTTCTTTGTGAAAAAATAAGGAAGAAATATAAAATAAAATTTTTTCGTCCGAGGCTTTCAAGGTAATCTGATTTGAACATCCGTTACGTACACGCGTGCAATTACGCATGCTAAGAAAAGATCTTTGAATCGTTCTCTGATCAGAAACATGCTGTGGGCGATTCCTCATAATTTTAATTGTTAGAATTATGTGTACGAGAGACGTTAGGCTTCTTATCCACATAAAATAATTTATTGTTCTATTTTTAGATAAGGACAACAGCTCACCCGTTTTTTATGCTGAAATAGAAAAATTCTAACGTTTACCACGCTCCACCGCGACTGTTGTGACGCGATAGTTTACTGTTTTCTTTCCTGCGTGCCTGTTATGTTTGGTGTCCTCTAAAAACGGTTGGCATTAATCATCCTATCAATGTTTAATAATTTCACTGTTTCTAGAGGAATCAGGACAATCAAACGGCTGACGATTCAAAGTGATCGACCCGCACTCGCCATCACTCTCCTAAAAAACAGGCCCACCTTCAGCGGCGAAGTCAGTGCATCGTTACACAATCACTATGTAGTTAGTGCGTCGTACATACAATTAGTTGAGTTATTAACTCAAAAGTACGTTGTTAACTCAAGAGTGCGCTATCATTACAATTCGGGCTCTATATTATACTATTATAACATTTGCTATACTGCCATATTCGAGCTATAGTCAGTCTTTTACTGCCATATCTCGACTATTACTGCTGTTTCTTCTATTACTATTAGTGCCGTCGCTAATACATGAATAGTCGTTAGAAATTAGTCAGATGGTCAATATAATTCCGTGCGACGTCCGGTCCACGCGAGTCTAACACTTATAAAATATACAGTCCTCATAGCAATCTCCGATCATCTATCGGAATCATACTCTAACATCCTCTAATAATACTTCATCACACAGTCGCTATCCGCCTCAATCGGAATTATATTGCTTAACACATCGTGCCATAACACGCTGATTAGAAAAACGTGTTCTATAGTCTATAATAACGAATAGTAGTAAGTAAATTGTCGTCAGAGGCTCCAAAAATCCTCGTATTCTCTGTTTGTATAACTCATTGTGTCAAAAACTGAATGAAGACTGGGTGCTCATACGAATGATACTGCAGGCAAAATCGCAAAACATTGTTTACAAGTAAAATAAGCCTTGTACTTCGCACGAAAAACCGTATCTTAGTCGTAATTATATGCTTGAAAACTAAACTTTGGATAAAAAAATTTTGTTCTATATTTCTTTCTTATTTTTTCACAAAAACCATCTCCTTGATATGTTATTCAGACGCAACTTCTATATATTTATATTCATATAAATGCGTGAAACAGTATAT
>WIUT01002447.1:0-23757 GCA_010645135.1 Tetragonula clypearis | reverse complement strand
ATTTAGGTGCTTACTTGTTACATGTTATTACTTACTTATTTTCAGAAAACTTACGAATTAAAATCGAACGTATATTTGAACTGAGGATACGCGAGCGAACAGCAGAAGAACGAAAGAGTTTGTGCAGAGAGTGACGTCAGCTGTCCGCTTTCAAAAGGCGCGGGTAATCGCTTTGAAAGCTGACTGGCGTAGAATGGCCCGCCTGGAATGCGGAGTTTTTACTTTTTCGCGAGAAGTGGGCCTCGTTCGTCCGTTCGGTGTACGAATAACATTGCATTCGTAAAGGAATGCAGCATGCAGTCGTAACGTAGTTGTGATTTTTTCGAGATCCCTGAAACCCTTACCGTTTTCGTGTCACGCCCTGTCGTACCGACTTCAGGCAAGCTTTGCACCGCAGCACAACTAGCGATGGGAATTAAAAACAAAAGATGTAAATAGCGTTGCCACATCGGAATTATTTCTTCATCAACGAAAAAAAAAATATATATATATATAACGATTGAAATTAAAATCGAAATATAGTGGACACTGTTGCCGCGTCAGCAGCGAGAATCGAACGTGTTCGTAATCTTCGTCGTCGATGAAGGAATATATAACGATTTCGAACATTTTGTAGCGACTGACGGACGAAAAGTTTGTTTAAAATTATTAGAAAAGATTGATTGAAATATTATGCAGCTTTATGAATATATATATATATATATATATATCGTCGTGTGGTAGTGGCGATCTGAACAAGGGAAACTCTCGTTTAGGTTAGGTTAGGAGCAACGTGCAAAATGAAGCTTCAGCTCCTAATAACAACGCGTGGCAAACGAACTTCGCTAGAGTTTGCTTTGTGCAAACTCTATTATCATATTTTCTCCTGATCTAACCGGGAGAGTTGCCTTCGTATCTTAATGGAGGGAGAATCTTCCGCTGCGTGCCCGCCGTTCAAAATCCTTGTACTGACGTACAGACTTGGTCAGACTTTGCCAAGAAATTGGGCACGCCGAACAATTTTAGTAAAACCTTGGCTTGAAAATCGTTGATCGTTATGCTCGTGAGATCTGTTACTTCTGTCTGTTTATTACCAAAAGGATTTCGCCGATCAAAGCCGAAAAATTTTTGCGACAGGTACTAAGGGACGTTCGATTAATCAAGCTGTAATTATCCAGACCTCAACTGTTTAACAAATTGCTTCGTAATCTACTGAAAAATACGACACTGCGCTAATTGCACTTTTCCTCGCTTATCTGTCTAAATCTGAGAGATCATTATAACAGTAACGCCAGATGTAATTGCTATGGAAAACACACAAACGTGCACAAAGTGTGTATACAGGGTGAATAGAAAAAACGGTTCGTAACTTCTGGAACAGATAGCACGAAACTTGCGAAACAGTTCTAACAAACTGTTTTTGGGGGGGTCGGAAAATTAATAGTTTCGATGTTATAAACGATTTTTCGTTTCGATTGAAATGCTTGTGAAAAAAGTCAGAAACACGTCCGGGAATCTTTGGAGAAGAGTAGGTAATTAAATAAACGGAAGGAGGACAACCTGTATAAAACCTCCTGTAATCAGAAAAAGAAGAAATTACAAGGTAAATCGCTACGTAGAAACAGTGTGATAACTCTCGAGAAGCGAAGAAATTCGTTTCTTCAACCGAAACAAGAAAGAATCGTCTGTAACTTGAGGTCAAAATTTTCAAGGTCAAAATTTTCTTCTCTTTGCATTTGTATTCTACTCGTCGTGGAGATAAAAATTTTCCCAAAGAACCACAGGTCGCAATCTAAAAAGGGAAAAAAGTTTCTCGATCATTTAACACTGCGGACACGCGAGTGCTAACAGCGACTTTATGATTCTCGTCACATGGACGTAACGTTTATATTTCGAATAACGTTAATAGTTAGTTTATATCATTTGATTATTTAGACTCACGCTAATGCTACGATAAATGAAATTTTAGTGAAACCAAATACGAAATTTAATAATAGAATGTCCGCGCGCGTCGCGAAGCGTAAAGTCGCTGTTAGGACGCGTTCGCAGTGTTAAATGATTTAAGCCTTTGCCATTTTTCCCGAGAACTTTTCAGCTCCCCATGTTTCAAGAGAAAAGAGGTTTCACCTTCGCGATGAACGGAATACGATGCGAGAAAGGAAAAAAAAAATTTTTTCTGATCTTGAAATTCAAGGTCAAATTTGCACGAACCTCGCGGCAAGCTCTTTACCTTTTTCAGTGTCGCCGTCGAATCGAAGATGTAAAATTCATTTCATGATTTTAACCACGGACGCGAATGGAAAAAGTCAATTGCCGTAATCTCATCGCCGTAACGGCTCGTTATTTCATTTTAGTCGTCGATGAAAAAGAAAACCGGTGCCACTTTCAAAAAAAAAGAAAAAAAAAGACCAACGATAGGTTCGATTCACCGTGTGTAAAGTTATCTTCTGGGTCGTGCGCGATAGGAACAAGAGGAATTCGCAACCGCGTTCGTGTAACATCGAAGGTGCGCTCGTGCCCTCATCGCCGACAGTAGGTGACAATGACGATACCAAAAAGGTAGAACGTAAGTAACGTATGCAGAAGAGAGAAGAGAGAGAGAGAGAAAGAAGTAGAGTCGATGGAGGCCGTATGAGCGGCAGGAAGCTGCCAAGTGTAACGGTATTCGCTGCTCGAAGCCGAGCCGAGCTGCTCGCTGCGTTCACGCGCCGTCAACCATTTCACGTGCGCTCTGTCGATACAGTAGATACAAAGGTATGCGAGATTTTTACGTCGACGGCATTTTCTTCGTCTAATTCTCAGCAAACGTCGGTGGAATTGTGTATTCATGAAGGATCGATCGTTCGATTTTCGGACAGATTTTTATAATAATACTCTGCAACTCCGCGGGTAAAAATGGCAGCGTGGAAATTATTTGCATACATTTGGCCTTGAATTTGGAATTTAGTCCGATCTTATTTAGCTCGAACATCCTTCGTAGTCGATAATTTTTGATAAATTACCTATTATGTATTATCTTGTAATGTATTGTGATATTAATTAATTATAATGTATTATCTTCTTACATTATATATTATAATACATTAAGACATTGTAATATTATAATATGTTAGGATATTAGCTAATTATAGTATATTATAATATTTTATAGTATCTATTATAATATAATATTATAAATAATATCTATTATAACATAATATATATAATATATATTACATAATATATTATACATAATATATATATTACATCATATATTACACAATATTATATATATTATTATATATATACACAATTATTATATATATTACACAATATATATTACATAATATAATATCTTATAATATATAATATAACATTAAATATAGATATTATAATAATTATTATAATTATTTATTATAATAGATATTATAATATATTATAATTAGTTATATATATTATATAATTTATTATTTTATTATGATATATTATAATATATATAAATAAAGAAATATATTATTTTATAATTATATATATATATATATATATATATATATATAAAACATTTTAAAATTCAAAACTCATTTGTTCAAACTGTGTTCAAACTGTGATCGAACAGCGAAGGATGTTAAATTTAAGGGGCAATCGCCTTCCAGTACAATAATAATCACTATAGAAAATAATCGTTGACTGACTGACAACAAGCTGATTGTACAATCAACTCGCGGCGCGTACAGCGAGTGGTAGTACGTGTTATTTCGCTTGAAGAAGTACCGTTGACTCTGCTCGCTTCACCGCCTGAAGACGCTTCGTTTCCTTCTACAACCTTCTGTTTAACCGGTGTGGCTTTCTCCCTTCTTCTCCGAGATCTTGACGAAATGGGGAGAAAAATATATAAGAGCCAATCGAGAACAGACGCACGATGTTGTGCAACGTTTCTTTCTTCCATCAACTAACACGATCGAAATACAATTATTAATCGTTGTCATTCGATAACGATTTTTGCATTCCAAGCGTTTCGTTCTGCTCTTCGCTTTGGTTTTCCTCTTCTCCCGCGGAGAATCGACGTCCGAGCAGGCATGTAATGCGATTCACTGCGAGATCACTGCACTGGGAACACACATCGGTCGATACGCAAACTGCAGCGATTTTCCACGATGTTTCTAATCTGATTTAATATATATATATATATATCTCGACCCCTTGATCGCCGTATTTTTTTTTAAAGATCGCCGCGTATTTCATCAATTTTAAGAAAAATGTACTTCTACCGAGATAAGTAAATAATTTAAATATTTTTCACTCACGTAATCGGTGAGCCAGGATCACGTAATCGATCAGGATGTAATTTGCGCAAAGGAAAGAAACACTTGATCTTCACTTCGGGTTGCCACACAATCCATCGAAGTACTAAAAATATTGAAGGAAACTAAGAAAAAGTTACACGCATGTTTGTTGAAATTTGAAATGTCATAAATCTAATAGTCTGAAAGATACACATATATTTTACACGCAATGAAACTAATAATTATTCACGGTGGTGTGGTATGCTTCGAAGTAAATAGCTGGGCAGAGAATTTTGTCTCTTGCCTTTCTTTTCCCCCGAATAAATCCAAAATCTAGGAAGAATATATTTATCTTTCGATTTTCTTTTTTAGTGGTAGAAAATGATTCTATAAAAATCGAAATTAATTTCGCTTTTACTCAGGGTACAGGGTATTGGCGCGCACCGATGTGATGCTTTATTAGGGCCTTAATAGGGCATTAATAGGGCGATCAAGAGGTTAAGAACGTGCGGAGGATGAGATTTTCTATCGCTTTCTGTCGCTGCTGATGCAGATCCTTTGTCACTTGCACGCGTTATTTCGCTGCCTTCAGGGAATCAACTTTTCATCGAAGAGATTACGATTGAGATCGGTAGTTGCAAAAGTAGGGTCAGACGAATCTCGGTGCGAATGCAGTGTCATGCCAGGTCGCAGGAATCACGTTCTTGACAACCGGTACGGATTAGTCAGCCGTAGAATGTGAATGGGCGAGCGTTTTCCTCTCCCTCTCTCCTCCCCCACGATGAAGGCAGTTCACCAGGGCTTTAGTCGTTTACCTTCAGCGATTGCGACCCCGTTTGTGGCATTCCTTCCTCCCCTTCGCTCGCCCCATGTCCCTCCTTCCACCAACATAATTCAATACTTTTGCCTCCACGTGACCGTCGTTTTCCTTTTCCTTTTTTCTTGAGAAAGATAGAGAGAGAGAGAGAGAGAGAGAGAGTTACTAGATACTTGTGCAAGCGTCTAAACTAGCTTTCTTAATCGTTGAATGGGAAATCGATGGATCGTGGAATCCTTCGAATGTAATTACTAACAAATACGTAACATTTGGAATTCAATTCTCTTGCCTCGAACGCAACGTCGTTCTCTCTCTCTCTCTCTCTCGAGAATCGCTGAATGAGAAATTGAACACACGCGTTAAACGTTTGAAAATACAGTCACTGCGCTGTTCGTTTAGAATAGTCTTTGAAAAACATTTATTTGAAACGGCTATTTAACAATATTACATTGTCTTCCTTTCGTCTCTTCTCCAATTTAAATAAATTAACGAGATATAAATTACGACGAGAGTTTCAATTCACCCCTGAATAAATTATTTTCTCTTAATTTTCTTTTCTTCTTCTTCTTCTTCTTCCGATTAGCTGGAAATCAGTGTCAGAAGCAAGTGACGAACGCACGATGGCACGTGTCGTTCGATTTCACCAACGTTAGCAACGGCTTGTCGTTTCTCAGCGCCATCCACGACCACTGATTCAGCTTCACTATGTGAAATTCGTCTTGCCTCGGGATTCTCGGCTCGTCCGTGATCGTCGTCTCGTTGTCGACGGTGCCCCAAGCGTACCCCATGGATTTGCACAGGCTCGTCGAGTCTTCCTCGCGTACGATCGGATCCGGGAAGCACTCTGTGTGCCAGACGCCATAACTTCGACGATACACCTCCCCGGAATTGTTTCTGCAAATTGAAATTGAATCGACAACGATCCGTGTTAAAAACAACTGCTTCTCAGATCTGTTGAACTTTTCGTTTAGGTTAGGTCAGGTTTTAGGTGTAGGTTGGGTCAGGTTCGTTTGAAGGTTTAGGTTAGGAAAATTCATCGAATCGAACGAATCTGGAAGGCGAGATGCTTTGATCACACGTTCGTCTAAAAATGTTCTTGTGAAATATTGTTCATTATTTCGTTTCTTTTAGTTTTACTAGCTCGTGGATCACTGAGTCAGTGGCTAAGTCACTTGGAAAGGGGGAGGGGAGCATGGTTAAAAACTACTTTTTTTCTTTTTTTTTTGGTTCTCACTTTTATAATCCTCTGAGAAGTTTCCTTTTTGTTTTACGACTTTGTACGATATTCTTAATATTTTCTGAAAAGAGGGGTTCGAAGAATAATTGAAATTCTTTTATACATATGACTAGCAAAGCTACCCCATACTGAGAATGGCGGCTATAATGTTTGTGTATTAATTCTTGAGCTTCGTTTCATTATTTTCAAGACTTTATCGACTCAGCCTACACTTTATTCAGCAAAATGTATACACAATCAAATCTGAAAACACTTCACAAACTACAAATATGCAGTTGTTACTCATTTTTAAACTCTAACTAGACACAATATTTCTTACCATTTTCTGAAAAGAAGGGTTCGAAAAATAATTCTTATATATATAAAATAATTCTTAATATATATAAAATTCTTATATATATATATATATATATATATGATGATAAGTTTATAAAAATCAACGCGTGGGCCAGTGTACCGCGGGTCATATGTCATAGGTTCGCCATCACTGTTCTAGACATTCAGAAGATTTAATTTCGAGAGAAGCGTTAATTATTCTTTTTTTTTTTATATATTTTGAGGCGTGTATTTAGCAAAGTAGCTGAATAATGCGAGCGATAATTTAGCTAAAATATCTCCTGAATTAATTCTTTTCTATACACCTAATATAAACATCCTAATATACTCTGCAAAGAACAACACGATTTCGCTAAAAGAAAAAGTTGAAACATATAAAATTACATCGAACCTGTTCCCAAAAAGCGACACTGATTTTCTAATAATCTATCGATCGATCGTTTCGAAAATATTTCAACTTCCAGTCTTGGGTTAGGTGACAAAAAAAAGCACACCTGTCGTTCGAAATCGGAATCAACACTCTGCACGTTGCCTCGTCCTCGCCGTCGGAACAATCTTTCAACCCGTCGCAGACGAAATCCTGCGGTATGCAGGTATCGTTTCCAGTTGTCCTGTCAATTGAAGTGGAAATTAAACTTCGAAAGCCTCTGAGAGAGAGAGTGTGTGTGTGTGTGTGTTTTAGTTTTAGCTCACGTTCTGCATTTGAAGCTGAAGAAATCGTTGCAGGGGCACAACTCCGGCGATTCGTCGGTTTTGTCCAAACAGTGACGGACACCGTCGCACAATCGTTCCGGGGACGTTAATTTCAGGTACTCCGCGCAGGTGCATATCGCAGGCTCGTCGGATCCGTCGGGGCAGTCGACGTTACCGTCGCAGAACGCACTTTTGTCCACGCATTTGCCGCTCCTGCAGCGAAGCTCCGTCTTCGTGCAAACTTCGAATTGATAAAACGAGCATGTTATTTGTACAATGTACATAGTCGGCCGAAAAATCACTTCCTACTGAAATCAATTTAATTCTTCTTTTTCCCTCTTGCACTCTGGTGTTTTATTAAAACGAGGGGACCTAAAAATAGGTGGGAAGAAACTTTTGGCCCACCCTATATCAGAAATTATATAAAACTGAAAGCATGCATACTTCTAGGTTGTAGTGTGCAAGAAGAATACATAATTACAGCATATTGGTATATAGAGTATATAATTAGATATATCAAAAAAACTATATATGATTAGATACTGTCATTAATTATTGTTTAATAATAATTGGAAATCATCCTCACATCGAAAGGTATACTTATTTTTAGATTACAATATAAAAATTATACTTATTTTTAGATTACGATATACAAAAAAATATATGTATATAATAATTAGAATAAATTAGAATACCGAATATTTAAATTAGACATATAAAAAAAGAATATATAATTAGATCGTTATTCATTGCATATACTATAATTAGATACTAGAAATCTACCATAATTAGATACTACGTATACTTAATATGCTATAATTAGATACTAGAACTACATATACTTAATGTACTATAATTAGAGACTAGAAATCTGCTATAATTAGACACTAGAAATCTATTATAATTAGAGACTAGAAACCTGCTATAATTAGAGACTAGAAATCTACTATCATTAGACACTAGAAATCTATTATAATTAGACCCTAGAAATCTATTATAATTAGATACTAGAGATCTACTATAATTAGATTCTAGAAATCTACTATAATTAGACACTAGAAATCTATTGTAATTAGATACTAGAAACCTGCTATAATCAGAGACTAGAAATCTACTGTAATTAGACACTAGAAATCTGCTATAAGTAGACACTAGAAATCTATTATAATTAGATACTAGAGATCTACTGTAATTAGATTCTAGAAATCTACTATAATTAGATACTAGAAACCTACTATAATTAAATACTAGAAATCTACTATAATTAGATACTACATACTACATATACTAGATACTAGATATCTACTATAATTCGATGCTACATAGTACATATACTATAATTAGATAGTGGAAATTATCTTCTCTCCTAACGCCGCAAACTTCTAGCTCCACTTTTTACTTTTTACTGAAATTTCAACGATTGAACACCTTAAATCTAGAATAATTTCCGAATGAACTTTCTGTCGTGACTCTTACCACAACCATCGACGCTGTTTTCACAGTTCTCCCGAAGCTGTCTGCAGAGGTTCGAATCCTCGTCCTCGCGACCCCGACAATCCGGAACACCGTCGCACACGCGATCACGCGCGATGCACTGGCCAACGTTGCACCGGAAACCGTTGCAAGCCGGCTCCACCGAGTGTCTCGGGCTATCTGAATTAATTAACAAAATTCGCAGCGAATGATTTTCGCCAAGCGGTTCATTGCAGAACGAAGAACCGAACACTCACCGATTGCTTCCGTCAGATAGGGATTCACGTGTTCGATGCTCGTCGTGTTTCGCACACTTTCGAAATTGCAGATCGCGCTGTTATGTTGGAAGACAGAGGCAGGGTACCAGTTCCTTCTTCCACGGCAGAATATCGTGCCACTCCAACTTGACGTTTCGTTTCCCTGTAAAATTAATTGACTGATGAATCAGTGTCAACACGAATTTCGACGTACGAGGCCGTATCTCTTCTCCGACGAAAGTTGAAAGACCGGTGAAAATCAGCGTCGTTGACGTAGAGATAATAACCTAGGATATAGTACGCAAGAGTTGAAGAAAGCCATAAAAATGTAGAACGTAGGAAAATAATTTTCTACTTTGAATCTATGACGTAACATCGGAATAATATTAGAGAATTTCTCTCGATTTCCGAGGGCGTGAGATCCACGATTCCACGAATACTTCCACGCAGCGCAGATTCGTATAATTAAGTGAAGAAAAAACACTCACCCAACACTTGGAACTCGATGTACTGGCGAAGCATCGTTGGCAGCTCGGGCAATTCTGTAGAACAGGCCTGACGAAAGCTGACTTGACCTCGTGATCGTCGCTGGTCCCGACGGCCACGCAAGTGTCCATCGCTCCGGCCGGATAAATCCTAGAAACAACGCTCGGTGAGAAAAAGAACCGAATACAGAAGTGAAACATTCGATCGTTCGCAAGCTCGTTCGATTCCTCGAGCATTTCATTCGCTCACGTTTTGTTGACGAACAACGGCTGCACGTGCCGGCTGAAACGGACTCGGTGCTTCAGGTGCAGCAAAACGGACACCGAGTTGTTCACAGGGTGCAGCCGATCGACGACCGATGTCTGTTGATGAGGGCCGTCTACGTGACGGAACGAGCGGCCGAAACCGAGCACCGCTGTCACGTAATTCGTGTCCAACCTGATTCGATCGGTTCGAAATCAAATTGACAAACTGATGAACTAATGAATTGGAAAGAAAAAAAAAAAGAAAAGGAAAGTGTCGATCACGATCACCTGGTGTTCTCGAGGCATTTCGCGGCAGACAGCAGCCAGCTCGGATCTAGAAGCAGCGCCACGCAGCGGTAGCGTCCGTCAACGAAGATGGCGGCCAACCACGGCCACAGGTATTCGCGACTTCCGGTACTCGTGTCGGCCAAGTACATGTTTATACTGCCGTGGAGCGTCGGTGCACAACGAACGTATATCCCTAAACAGGTCCGGTCATTCTCGTCATTCAGGGAGGCCGCTGACGAATACTCTTGATACGTGGGCTTGCCTTTCTGCCAGTCTGTCGTTACCGGTGTCGAATTCCTCACGAAAACGGATTCCGACAATCGAACGTTTCTTTAAACGAGAATAATCGAATAATCTGGCTGGATGTTTTGTCATTCTGAATATTGATGAATTTTTTTTGTTCGCCGGAAGAGCGTGTATACTTACGCGAAACCGAAATACTCGCACAGATTTTTGCCGAGGAACGCCACCGTCGATTGATTTTGATAAACTCGCGGACGGTGGCAAGTCGGTCGCCATTTCCCCTCGGAGTACTGCTTCAGGACTCCTTGCACGTTTAAAAATGGCCGCCCGTCGCCGTCCAGATACACGCGACGATCGTCGGTGAGCGTGACTGCGAGTAAACGTAGTATGGAAGAACGAATGAAGCATATCGTAAAAGAGCAAGACTGAAACGCGCGATCAAAAAAAAAAAAAAAAAAAAATGAACGAAACGCGAATGAAACAAACGAACGAAACGAACTGTCTAACGAAGAGGAAGAAGAAAGAAGTTGGACGACGTTCAAATTGAAAAACTCGCAATAAAAAAAAAAAATGAACAAAATACGATTTAAAAAAAACAGGAATGAAATAAACTGTCTAACGAAGAAAAAGAAAAAAAAGTTGAAGTTGAAAGACTCGCGGTAAAAAAAAAAGAAAATAAGCAAAACACGAACGAAATGAACTGTCTAACGAAGAAGAAGAAAGAAGTTGGACGACGTTTAAATTGAAAAACTCGCAATAAAAAAAAAAAATGAACAAAATACGATAAAAAAAAACAGGACTGAAATAAACTGTCTAACGAAGAAAAAGAAAAAAAAGTTGAAGTTGAAAGACTCGCGGTAGAAAAAAAAAATGAGCAAAACACGAATGAAATGAACTGTCTAACGAAGAAGAAAAGGGAAACGTTGAACGACGTTGAAATTGAAAGCACAATTGAAATTCTCACAGCAGTCGAGTTCGTCCTCTTTGAAGTCACAGTCGAACTTTCCGTCGCATTTCTTCGTCATCGGGATGCAAGCCCTGGTTGTCTTGCACAAAAATTCATCCTCCGCGCAAATTGCTACGAAACGAACAAAACGTTGCTCGTACATATTCAATTCTTCTACGTATCTAATTAGAGATGTTGAATTTAATTACAGGCTACTCGCCAGTTAATTATTAGAGGATTAACTGGTCTAGGTTATGTATAGTCGAGGTTGTAATAAATAATAGTTATAGTGAAGTATAGTGTAGCAGAGAGAGGACTCGCCAACTAATTATTAGAGAATTAACTGGTTATAATTGAGGTTATAGTAGATAATACAGTTATAGCGAAGTATAGTACAGTAGAGAGAGGACTCACTAATTAGTTATTAGAAGATTAACTGGTTACAGTCATGGTCATAGTAAACAATATAGTTATAGTTATAGTAAGGTATAGTAAGGTATAGTATAGCAGAGAGAGGACTCGCCAACTAATTATTAGAGAATTAACTGGTTATAATTGAGGTTATAGTAGATAATACAGTTATAGCGAAGTATAGTACAGTAGAGAGAGGACTCACTAATTAGTTATTAGAAGATTAACTGGTTACAGTCATGGTCATAGTAAACAATATAGTTATAGTTATAGCAAAGTATAGTATAGCACATACAAGACTCATTAATTATTAGAGAATTAACTGGTTATAATTGAGGTTATGGTAAATAATACAGTTATACTAAAGTTAGACGGGAGAGACTCACTAATTAATTATTAGAGGATTAACTGGTTATAGCTGTGACTATAGCAAATAATACAGTTATGATAAAGCATAGTATAACAGAGATAGGACTCGCTAATTAGAGGATCAACTGGTTATAGTCAAGGCTATAGTAAATGATATAGTTATAGTAATGTTACACAGAGGTTGAGAAGATCAACTAATTAATTATATTTAATTAAGAGAGGACTCACCGCAGTCCTGTTCGTCTGTGAGATCGTCACAGTCTGCGTAACCGTCGCACACGGCGCTTGGTCTCAAATCATTTAAAATGTCCCTGCAAGTGCAATTCGTTTCGTCGCTACCGTCTTCGCAGTCCACCGTCCTGTCGCATCTCTTCTCGATTGGAATCGTTTGTAGCAGTCTGCGAATTTTTACAATTTCACAATTCTTTTTTTTTTTTTTACTATTTCACCGCGATACGTGGTATTCGACGAGAAATGAAGCATCGTGAAAAATGTACAAGGCACGTTTCGTTTCTTTCGGAGTATTTCAAGAACAATCTGCACCTTGTGCAAATAAATATCGTGGGGTGCGTCGTTGACGTTGACGACGAGTCGATTTCGGTGTAAACGGGGCCAGAAGTTGTCGACGTCGATTTATCGTCATTTTCAGGGTCCATTTCCAATTCCGTTGACGCTGTTTTGTCGGTCGCATCATGGATCGCGGGATCTAGAAATAATTTCAACGATAAATCCTAAGATATTGTTTATTTAATTTAATTGACGATCATTATTTATATAATTAGATAATAATTATACATGCAGATAGTAATAGTAACAGTAATAATGTATTATTATTCAATTAACATCGTGAAATATTATTTGAAGATGATTGAAGATTTATCAAGATGATCGTGCGATCAAATTGTAACTTACTGCTGGTGACGATCTCGTTAGACATCGTCGATTCGTCCTTGTCCACCATCGTTGTCGAAATCACAGGACGTTCAAAATCGGACGTGGAGTTGTCCAGCTGTTGGTAAAGCGGATAACGGCCGTTACAATTCATCTCATCCTCGCCGCCGAGACAGTCGACTATCCGATTGCAACGCGCCTCGATCGGTAAACACTTGCCCAGGCCTCCGTCGCAACTGAATCCCGAACACTTTTGCAGAGGGGTGCGTTTCACAGGGGGCGATCCCCGACCGCCTGAAAATCAAGAAAGCACGAAAGTCTACCTGCACCTCCCGATCTCGACCGATTTTTTACCGATTTTTGCCGATTTTTCGAACAACGAAAGCTCGTCGAAGAGATACATATAGACTCACCGATTTTTCGCCGATTTTTTACCGATTTTTGCCGATTTTTCGAACAACGAAAGCTCGTCGAAGAGATACATATAGACTCACCGATTTTTCGCCGATTTTTTACCGATTTTTGCCGATTTTTCGCCGATATTTTTGCCGATTTTTTACCGATTTTTTACCGATTTTTGCCGATTTTTTGCCGATTTTTCGAACAACGAAAGCTCGTCGAAGAGATACATATAGACTCACTGGAAATCTCTCGAATCCAGTCGACGAAGTAGCTGACCCTTGTGTAGGCACCCGGATCGTTCGGTCGAGCACAGCCTTCCCCGTGGCTGATTACGCCCGCCACGTACCACTGCGATTCCGAGTACGGGTTTCTGTGAATCGGTTAGAAAGATTGAAAACTTATTATTTCAATTATTTTAACAGCTTTAATTGTGATTATTTCGATTGTATTATTTCAATTATCCCATTATCGTTTTATTTCAATTGTTTTAATTCCACTATTTTTAACATTACTTTCAATTCTGACCATTTCAATCGTTCTTACTTCAATTGTTCTAATTGCTTTATTTTCATCATTTCAACTGCTTTATATCAATCACCTTTAATTGCGTTATTTCGATTTGTTTTAACTGTGTTATTTTAATTGTTTTATTCTAATTACTTTTAATTGTTTCACTTCAATTGTTTCAGCTGTTTCGTTCTAATTGCTTTTAATTCGTTTCATTTCAATTGTTTCTTTTTTTCAGTTTGTTTCGTTCTAATTGTTTTAATTGTTTTATTTTAATTGTCCTATTTGTCGACTGTCAATAATACGTCCCGTTTCAACAAGTTCTTACTTCAATTTTCTTTTTTTCGTCGTCAATTTTTTTTTCACAAGATTCGATTCAAAAGCTTTGACTTTGATTTACTAATGGCTGGACGATGACGACAACTAACAATGAATTTGAAAGCGGTGATAATGACTATTTTCGCTGAATATTGAACGTGAGTTTCAAAAAGATATAGGTATTCAATATGGCGGTCAAAGTGACGAAGACTTAGGGCGAAGTTACAGCGAGAATGTTACAAAATTAATGTTATCTATTTATCTGACTAGCTAACGCAAGAAAATGTTATTTAATACAGCATTTTTTAAGAGTTAAGAGGATTAATACTAGAACTATCAAGATAGTAAACGTGACTAATTTATAATTTCCTATGGAAACTTTATATACTTATGGTATATTTTACAGTATAGCAGATTTAAATTATTATTATAAGTATAAATTAAATTATCGTTATGGCACAGTATATCTATAGTATGGTATATTTAATATTTTACAGTATAATAATACTGTAAGTATTACTGTAAGTATATATACTGTAAGTATAGTATATATTTAAATTAAATAATAGTTGTGGCACAGTATATCTGTAGTATGGTATATTTTTAGATACTCGAGTGATTTCTAATAAAATATATGAACAGAATCTCGTGTCCTCTAGAACTATCGTACCAGTCAAAATGACTGGTTTTTTCTAAAAATGACAATTTTATTTTAAAATTTCTATTTCACGTTACAATTTTTCCCCCTGCAACGATGCAATGACTTTTACTAAACTGATAACTAAAGAAATGATATAATGAATTTTATTTTATTTTTATCTGTTAGACATCAAAAAAAAAAAAAAAAATAATAATTTTGGTAGAAATAACTTCGTCTTAAATGTCGGTAGTTCTAGTGTTTTTCCTTCCTGTTTGTTCAGCAATTTCATTCCCATGCTTTTTTAGGCGAATATTTAGCAAACTTTGGTCGTCCAGAGGTCGGTAGGTAGTTCTAGCGCCGAAATTTCGCAAAAGTTCAACTGGCCTTGAGGCAATTATTACCTGCACAGTAGAGGACCACCGCTGTCACCTTGACAAGCGTCGTGACCTCCTTGCGGATACCCGGCGCAAATCACGGCGTTGTTCCGGTCCTCTTCGTACTTGCAATTCGCCAATATCGGTACCTCCACTTCCCTCAGATGATCCGCTGAAGAAAAAAAGAAAAAAAAAAAAAGTCATGGTCGATGATCCACGGACGAGGAAAGACTCGTGACGTTCAGATCTCCGACCTGAATTGAATTGAATCTTGAGAGAGGGAATTATGTCTTACGATTTGCACCGAACTCTTTGATAGCGCCCCAGCCGATAGCTATGCAAGTGGAGTTCGGCTCCGGTTTCTTCCTCCACATCGGGCCCAGTAGATCCGGCCCAGGCAGACAAACCGGCCTCACCCATCGATTGAAGCGCAGAGGATCGTCCAGCATGATCATCGCGATGTCGTTCCTCATGCTTCTCGGGTTGTACTGCGAATGCAGTATCGTGTACCGCGCTCTCCTGTACTGCGACATCGGCGAGAACGAATTTTGCCGCAGCATTCCCGCCTGCACCTCGAAATACTGGCCCGCGTACCTGCGTGTTCGCAAACACACACGATCCAGTCACAGCGAAGTTGTTTCTTCTATTTTTTCTTTTTTTTTTTTTTTTTTTTAATACAGGATATTCTAGAAATACTCAGGATTATTCGCTACAGTGAAGAATGTCTGGAAATGAAACTTACGTTATTTACGAGGGGAGCTAAAAAGGGGAGCTTCTGTCACTATGCATGATCTTTCGAGGTTTCGAGGGGACTTTTTTCTTTTAGTTGACACGTCAGCGACGAATTCAGCGACTCGTGATTAGATGACGTTGCAAAGTCATTCAAGCTCACCTTTGTTCACAGCACCCAGAGATCGTTCTTTATCAGTGATGGTTTTCGTATCATCAGTACACTGATTTATACCCCAAACGACGAAAACCATGCACAATTACTCCCTTTCCAATGTTTCGGGAATAATTTGTTGAGAAAGTTTCTCGAATTATGGGTGACGGGTTTAGGTTACTTCCTGAATTTATTTTGGAAAACCCGACAAGAATAATATCTTCAAAATCAGTATATCGATACTGATCCAAAGTATCATCGCTTCGAACATCGTGGATCTCTGACTACTCGAAGCAGTGAACTTTGAAGTTCCTTCATTTGGTTCCACTCAAAAGAAAAAAGAAAAAAAAATGGTCACCTCGAAATCTCGGAATCAGCCCCTCGAGAACAACTTGTTTTCGTATAACGAAAGTTTTACTCGAAACATCTTCTTCCATAGCGAACAATTCAGTTCAGCTTCGTACGTGAGACACCTTTTGTGACACGAAATGTTTGATCGATGATCGATAGCTCGGCGATACTACCCACCCGTCGAGACAGTGAGCAGCCGTGAGCACCCAAAGTTCACTGAGGATAACACCGCCGCAGTAAAACACGCCGTCCTTGTAAACGGCCACGAGAAATGGCCACGCTTTCGGATGACTGGCACGACCGCCAACGACGCGCAGCTGCGACCCAACCATCTCGTCCTGATCCCTGATCTTGGCCACCGTCATCTCGTTTTCGCCGCGTTTCCAGCCGATCTTGTTGCTGTACAGTGGCCAGACGATTTGATCAGCCACCTGCAAGGGCTGTCGGTCTTCCTTCTGCAGCGCGTTTGGTCGTATGACGTCCTCGCGAGAGGAAACAGTCGTCCCGCAAGGGAACCGTGCGCAGCGAACGAACAGCGCTTTGTTCATGCACGAGGGGATCAACTTCAGCTGGTTGTTCACTTGGGTCAGATAGGGGCCCTGGTACACGTTCCGCGGCATCGAGCGGATCGTTATTTCAGCGGACTCGCTGCGAGAGGTAATGAGAAATTAGAAATCACTGAGAGACAATTGTTGGGAAATGATTTTAAAAGTAGCGCCTGTTTGAGATAATTCGATCCTACGATCTCTGTCAAAATCCCTCGAGACTTCGGCAGACTAGAGCAGAATTCGAAAATTCCACATCAGGTTGTAATACCTGGTTTCCAAACCGATTTCGGAGGCGCAGGCATCCTTCACCCAGGCATCGATCGCCGTGCACACCGGGTACCATTGTCCTTTGTAGTTTTTGTGAAGATATCCCTCGGTGTAGCCGATCGTGAATACCTGAACGACACGCATAAAACGTACGATAAAGCGTACGTAGCAAACGATCGTGTAAATCGTGTGTGTGTGACTCGTAAGAAACGCGAATCTGTGCGTGGTTTAGAGAGATTGTTACTTTTTTCCCTTCGTTGTACGATGGTGTGAGAACATTGCAGTCCATTTCGTCCTTCCCATTGGCACACTGGCGTATTCCGTCGCATCGTTGGGCAAACAGCACGCAATTGCCAGTCGTGTATTGCTGTTGCCAATCGTTGCAGCTGAACGTGTTCTTTGGACAGCCTGAGAAGAGCGAGAAACGCGCGCTGAGGATTGAAATCGGGACAGAGGGACAGATTTTCGTGCTGGTGAGTTACAGTTTTCCGCGCTCGTGCGGATAAAACAGTTTCGGCTGGAAAGCAAAATCGCAACGGCTGCTGCCATCTCGCGCGAATTGTCCCAATGAAATATAAATTAACAAACGATTTCGCGTGAAATCCTTCAATTCTTCAATTCTTCATTTGCTAGTTTGCATTGCATTGACGCGTGCATTCTATTTGCGTGTCAAGTAATCAACGAACATTTGCATGTTGACAAAGCAGAGTTCTGTTACGTTCGATCGACAAAGCAGAGTTCTGTTACGTTCGATCGACAAAGCAGAGTTCTGTTACGTTCGATCGACAAAGCAGAGTTCTTTTACGTTCGATCGACAAAACAGAGTTCTGTTATGCACGAACGATACGCGCGCATGCGTATCGCGTGCAACGGAGAATATTCGAACTTCGAACAACCTACGAAATATCAGAGTTTCAAAATTCTCAAGCTTGTCAAGCTTCTCCGATTCAAAAATTCTGAAGTTACCAAAATATGAAAAAAGAAGAGAAAAAAAGTAGGTCGATATAGCTTTACCCAAACATCCCAGTTCGTCTTCACCGTGCGGACAGTCGAAATACCCGTCGCAGAGTCGTTCCTGCGAAATTCGGTCCCTGCAGGAGCAGCTCGTCTCGTCGCTGGCGTCGTTGCAATCCACCATACCGTCGCACCATTGCGATCTCGCTATACATCGTCCGTTATCGCCGCATTGAATCGTATTCGACGGACATGTGCCAACGTGCGCTACCCACGAACCATTCATTATGTCTCGCGAACGCTCGATTCGATAATTGAAAATAAAATTCCAAATATATACAGGGTGGGCGATTTAAGCGAGGACGTCTGAATATCTTATCGACTTGCGACGACGCGAGAAAATATTCTTTGCCTGACACGAGAGAACTTTCCAAGGAGATTTCAAGGTCATTTTTTTCTTTCTTTTAAGTAAAAAAATATGTTCAGGAAATATGAAAATTCAAGTCTTACGTCATGGTCGTGTTTGTCTCACTTATCCGAACTCATCTTTTACCTCTTTTACCAGCTCTTTTACACGGTGCAAGGGAAAAGAGTATACAATTGTACGAAAAAAAAGAAGCATTGAGTGACCTTGGAGAAAAGAATATTCCAGTTACTCAATATCTAATATTCAACAGTTCGGTTTATTCTTACGAAAGGTGTTACTCGCATCGTCGCAATTCGAAAGGATACTTAAGTGGAACGGACCACCCTGTACAGATACAATTCTATCGCACGTTTCTTACCAAACAGAAAATTCTTCTCGTCCCTTTTATTCTCGGCCGAGTTGTCCTCCGTTTCTTCCACCTCGTACGGAACGGAAGCTCTCTGGTACTCCGGTGCTCCAGGAATCGGCGGGAACTGGAACGTCGGCGCGGGAATGTAGGTGCAGTAGTACGGCGTTTTGCCGTTAGAATTCGCGGCGGCGCTGTGAGGCAGTACCCCCTGGAGTCCCCCTGAACTGGGGAACGTCGGGTAATTGGCAATCGCGGGGCCAGTCGGGCCGATTCTCTGGCCATTCGACGGCCCGATGTTCCCAATGTTCCCGGGTTGCATCGGCAACAGCTGGGCAGTCGCTTGAACCTGTAGATAACTCGGCGCTTGATTGAAGTTCTGGAAGCCCTGGCGCAGCTGCGAAATCGCCGGGTACGAAATTCCCGGCGACGACGCTGGATACGTGGCCGCTTGACCCGTGGTCGTCGACTGTTTCGTCGGATTGTACGCGTCCGTTCCGTAGAAACAGACCTGGTACGGCACCCAGGACATCGTCGGCGTCAGCTGCAACTGTTGGCTGGACTTCATCGTCTCCGCCGTTGGAGACATATTCGAGTCTTCCCTCCCTGTGTTGACGATCCTCCTTTGCACCTCACGGAACGTCGGCTCTCTCGGCTCAACGTCTCTCGTTGCTGAAGTTCAAAGTGTTTGGTGTGCTAATTTGAAGCGCAATTTGGTTTCCCCGGTTAAGCGTCCACGATCGGGCATTAATAACGGACGATTAAATGGGGCGGTGTATTCTGCGAACTGGCCAGGCACCGATATCACGTATACAGGCTAATTCGTGTAACTTGCACGCTTGAAGTAACTTTTAAATTACGCGTCCGATGAAAAAATTGTTCAATACAAATGGTCTTGTCTGGTTTCAGTTTTTTGTGGATTCCGGGATTCCCAAGGTCAGCTTTAATTTTTCTTTTTCCTTTTTTTTCTTTTCATCGTAAATCGTAAGTCTAACTGTCGAGGAAATGTTTTACGATCTGATCGTCAACGTCCATGGAACATTAACGTATGGTAAGCAAATGGTCCTTAATGCCCTATGAAGTTTTCATCCTCGAGACAAATTATCGTAAAACATCTCCTTAACCGTTAGGTTTCGGGACCAACGTGGCTTAATACTTTCTCACTTGGTGTTTGATGCTCTTCCAATACACGATGAAAAAAATATACGGTTCGATTGAAAGAAAAGAGAGTAAAAACGACCTTGAGAATTTCGAGCCAGCCACAAGGAATCGATACGCCATGTTTTGCCTCCCTAACCTAACCTACACAACTTTTGCATTATTCTATACACAATTTTCCATTGGACGCGTAATTTAAAAGTTACTTCAGGCGTGCAAGTTACGTGAATCACCCTGTACACGTTGCTTGTTTTGTGAGGTAATCAAACAGAGTGGGAGAATCGTCGCAATTTCAAGAACTGGTGGGGATAGCTGCGGACGCTTAAGTGGGATAAATATACTTAACTGGAAACTATTATATTTTGCAATCATTCGTAAGAGAGCGACAATAACGCGTCGATTTGTTACGGGAGGTTTCACCTTGCGTGTCTATCTTTTGCTCGTTCATCAACGACTGCTGACCTTGACTCGAAGTATGCAACGAATGATGCACCGGGTCGATCGTAATTTTCGTCGCGTTGTCATCGTCTGGTTTGGCTGTCACGTTCACGGTGACCACGGACCGGTTAGTATCGTCGATTCCGATCGTTTGCTCGTTCATTCTAGTCGTCGTATATTCCACGTTCGATGTAGTTGGTATACTACTCGTCCTCGCGTTAATCTCCGCCGCTTCCGCGACCATGTTCTTGTCGCTGTGCTGCATCGCTTCACTCGGGGACGAACTGTGATTGATAAAATTGCTATTGGCTAACGTAACGAGTATGCGTCGCGTCGTGATGAGCAGCGTGTATCAATGAAAAGATTCTAAGATTCTGAAGTGTTTTTGAATTCCGGAATACTAAATATCTAGAATTCCAGAGATCTAGGGATCCTAAGATTCTAAATGTCTGGAATTCTGGGATTTTAGAATTCTAAAAAATCCTGGAGCCCTGAAATTCCAAGATTCTTGGAAATCTAAACGTCTAAAAGTTTAGAATACCAGAATTCTAAAATTCTACATATACATTTAAAATTCCAAAATTCTAGAGTTCCAAGATACGAAAATTTTAAAATTCCAGAGTTCTGAAATCGTAAAATACTAAGATTCTACAGTTCTGTGATTCTACAATTCTAAAATTCTCGAAATCTAAGCTTCTAAAATTCTAGAAATTTAAAATTGTAGAATTCTAGAATTCTAAAACTCCGAGGTCCTAAAATTCTACAATTCTAGAATTCCAGAATTCAAAAATTCTAACGTCCTAAAAATTCTAGAGTTCTAGGATCCTGAAAATTCTAGAGTTCTGAAATCATAAAATACTGAGATACAGTTCTGTGATTCTACAATTCTGCAATTCTAAAATTCTCGAAATCTAAGCTTCTAAAATTCTAGAAATTTAAAATTCTAGAATTCTAGAATTCTAAAATCCCAAAGTCCTAAAATTCTACAATTCTAGACTTCTAAAGACCTAAAATTCTACAATTCTACAATTCTAGAATTCTAAAGTCCTGGAATTCTAAAATTCTACAATTCTAGAATTCAAAAATTCTAAAATTCTAATGTCCTAAAAATTCTGGAGTTCTGAAATCATAAAATACTGAGATACAGTTCTGCAATTCTAGAAGTCTCAAAATCTAAGCTTGTAAAATTCTAGAAATTTAAAATTCTAGAATTCTAGAATTCTAAAATCCCAAAGTCCTAAAATTTTAAAATTCTCGAATTCTAAAGACCTGGAATTCTAAAATTCTAAAATTCTACAATTCTAGAATTTTAAAGTCCTAGAATTCTAAAATTCTACAATTCTAGAATTCTAAAGTTCTACAATTCTAGAATTCCAAAATTCTAAAATTCTAATGTCCTAAAAATTCTAGAGTTCTGAAATCATAAAATACTGAGATACAGTTCTGCGATTCTACAATTCTGCAATTCTAGAATTCGCGAAATCTAAGCTTCTGAAATTCTGAAATTCTAGAATTTTGACCTTCTACAATTCTACAGTTGTGCAATTTTAAAACTCTAGAACTCTCCAATTCTAGAACTCTGCAAACTCTATAGCTATGAAACTCCTATACAGCTCTGTAACTCTACAACTCTGTAACTCTGTAGATCTACAACCGTACAAGTCTACAACTCTATAACTCTACAATTCTGAATTGATAAAAAGACTCTAAGTAACCGTCCTTGCATATCAAAGAATCAAAGTAACCATTCACAAGTATCGAATTCTACTTCAACTTATTTGAGTTTTCAAACAATTCTACGATTCTAAATCGGCAAAAAAAAAGAAAGAAAAAAAAATCCGAGTAACAATCCTTCCGTGTCAAGAAATCGAACTAACGAGCCATTTCAAGTTTCAAATTCAATTTTAACTTATTACGTCAGTTCTCGAATAACGCAGTTATTTCACAGTTTCCATTCTATACTACCCTATACTATTAATTAGTTAATCTTACAATTTCCTTAAATTTGCAATTAAAAATTTCATCGATACAAGCTGTAATTGTAAAATCATTTGTAAAAAGTATAAATAAAGTAAATACGAATATAAAAGAAATTACGAATAGAAATACAAATAAATTTATTTCTAGATCGATTTTGTAGTAGATAAAAAACAATATTTTATCAATATTACCTTCTTCACGATGATTATGTATATTTCATAATAATAATAAGTTCGAAATCAGAAAACAACATATATATAAATGATAATTGCTCGTTAAATTTTACTGTTTCATATATTCGTGTTGATATAAATCTTGTTAATAAAGGTAGTATAGAATAGACACACTGTAACGAACCCTGAAACTTCTTTCCATCGATATACTCACGTTCTCGAAATATTTTCCAAGGTCAAGTCCGCCTTCGAGCCACTCTCAGACGTAGTTTCAACATTCGTTCCGGTCGCGGTCGTCTTCGTGTCTGTATTCGGTACTATTGCCAAATTAGCCTCGTTCAAATTCTCCTTCTCGCCGCCATGTTTCTCGTCGTTCAACAAATCGCTGACTATATCAACGTTGTTCCGAACCTCGCTGCTGTCCGAGTGGTGTTCCGTATGATTGTCTGGATCAGAACGAACGTCGACGAACCTAATCGAGTTGTCCTTGCACTGCAGGCACTCGATCAACTCGACGAACTTCGATTTCGTCGCGTTCTGCGCTCCGTGGAGGTTCTTCAGCAAGCCCTGAAGATGCGGCATGCTGTTGTTCACGATGCTCGCGATACTCCACATCGAGTTGATCAGCATTTTGCAGTGTTCCATGTCGTTCTGCTTGCAGGGACTTTCGCCGACATTTCGACGAGACCGATCCATCGATCGCAGCTCGCTGCTGTTACTTTGTTCGTTGAGTTGGCTCTTGTAAAAGTATCGGTACAGGTCTTGCAGGATTGGATTCGTCGTCTGATGTTCTGCAGAAACGTCGTCGATCGTCAGACGTCCTCGTTCGTCTATTTTGCGAGCTGCGTAGATGTAACCTGGCGCGAAATTGAAACGTCACGATTTTAACACTTTAAATTATTAATTACTAAAATTAATTGCTAAAGTAGCGATCGATTGATTTAAATTAATTGCCAAAACTCGTTAATAAAATTAATTACTATACTGTTAACACTTTACCGACCGGTAGCCTATTAATCGGTTAATATATTTTAACACTTTACCGACCGGTAGCCTAT
>WIUT01002446.1:0-23758 GCA_010645135.1 Tetragonula clypearis | reverse complement strand
TTTCTCTCTCTCTCTCTCTCTCTCTCTCTCTCTTTCTCTTCTCATCATCCCTCACAGCCTCCCCTTCCCCCGGTGTACTCGACGGTAAACGCATGAGCGCACCCGGCCGCGAGAATCGTCTTGCCGCGCAGAGACCCTTCTCGAAAGGGACACGAAGGGGTTGGAATGCGTCGGTGCGTGAGTCGAAAGGACCTTTGGCGACAGACGCCACACCGCGTTTGCTGGCAAACATCGACCCTGGCAAAGGAATTCTCTGCGGCCGACGGCTCGTAGCAGTTTCGCGCGATTTACCCGTGATTGCGCGCAATCCGGCAACGCAAGCAACCGAAGGCTAAGGATCGAAACAATGACGATCCAGCCGGGATCCTAGCTACCGTTCTCACTGACTGTTTTTGTTCCAACGTCGGTCGGGTGCCAAGCGACCGATTTCGTTCGAACTTTCACGGGGACTCGGAAAGACAAAGTGTCGAGTTTGCGGCCATCCAAGGGTGTATCAAGACAAATACGAGAGGATTCGTTTAGAGAGCGTGGAATGTGATTTGTTCTCATTTGTTGTCTCACGAGCGACAAGAAAGTGTCTTAGGTATTGTGTCTTCGGTATTAAACTTTCCAAGGGTTTTCCATTTTCTCGATTCTACAACAAGTTTCTTCTTTCTTTCTCTACGTAGCAGTTCAAGCATCGAGTGCCCATAATGTAATGTCGTTTCCCTCAAATTTAATAAATACTGCCATCTAGGGACAATAATTTAACATGTTACGACGTAATCTATATATTCTAGTTAAATATATTTAGCGCGCTTAGTGTTGAATTACACTATAGGTTAAAACTGTACTAGCTGTTAAGTGAAATAAAAATCTCTCATCGTATCGTGAAACGACATTGCATGCCCCTAATTAATAATTTCAATTCAAATCCTCGCCAGCTGCAGCCTTCGGCTTCCGCAAAAATTCCAAATACAGTCGCCGAATGAAAAGTGAAAAATTCAACCTGTACTCGTCTCATCGGCCGCCGTTATCGATACACACGCAGGTAAACGTACATACGACATCGTCCACGATAGCACTTAAGTCGAGCTCTCTCTCAGTCCGGCGCGGCGCGACGCGACGCCCGTGCAATCGAGACGAGTCGGCTGCAGGCAGGTCGAGCGAGCGCGCGTTAATTCCGCTCGCATAAATTCCAGGATTAAGAGCATACGTTGTACTTAGGGAAATGCGAGTTTCGTGCTTTTCGCTTCTCCTCGCCTGACTTTCCCTCTCTCTCTCTCTCTCTCTCACTCTCTCTCTCTCTCTCTCTCTCTCTCTTGCCCTCTCCTTTTTTCTTTCCTTCCAGCTTCGGCCAGATTCCCTGACGTTCTTTCACCCCTCTCGTTCGTCTCCCTCGTCTTACGCTTTTCCGCCCTTTTATTCTCCCACGTGCAAACTGCAACGCATGGAACGAACGACGTACTCTTCGTCGAACGATCGAGAGTAACGATCTCCGAGAAAACCTCGATGCGAAGTACTTGCACGTACTCTCGTTTCTTCTTTCTTCTTTTTTTCTTTTTATTGACGTATGTTTCATTGACGTCAAGGTATTCGCAGATAGTTACGTACAATTAGTGTTTTGAACGCTGTGAACAGATACAACGGCGCGTAAATATCTTTTGTGCACGCTGCATGTGGAATGAAACACGATCAGAGTATTTGGGTTCGGGTAAACTCGCTGTGGAATTGAAGTGTTGGTTGAGGCAGGATCCTCGGTGTGTTGGGTGGTCTTTGGTTAGCGAGGCTCTCAGATTCCTGGGTTGTTGTACGGTTTTTGAGAATGTTTAGAGAGTGAACGAGCGTGCTTCAGAGGATGCTCTGTGCTCGTACGTCGACTATTGCGTCGACTTGAATCATTGTATTCGGAGCCGAAGACTCGCTAATTCTGCCGATCTTTCTATAATAATTTTTTACCTACATCAGCTTCTCCCTTCAGATATTTAAACACCGAACGCTACTTCGAATTTCTCGAGTTTGCATTCAGAAACTCGAAATTTCGAATTTTGCGAGTATCCCGCTGGCAAGAGAGTCTCGATAACTCTTAATCGATCAGTTCATCGATATCGAAGCGCTGTTCATCGCTATTCCTCGTTAAGCGAGCGTTGGCGATTCCAGTTTCATCGGCCAACGTCCACCCCAACGTGCCAATCGACGCGAATCGGCATGGTCAGTCCGGGTAAAAGGGGGAAGGGAACAAAGATCGATGGCCGATTCGTTGAGGGTAGCCCGAGAGATTGGAACAATGGACTGGCTGAGAAGTCGCGGTAGCCCAGCGGTTAATGGCGCACGAGGCAGCACGCGACGCGTTAAGTGTCGTCTCGCGCGTGCTTTTCAATAACGCTGACAGCGGACACTTGAAACAGTTTCCTTGTAAACATGCTAATGGACCCGACCAGACGCGGACAACAGCTTCGAGCGAACTGTTTCGCGACGATTCTTTCCACCTGCGTGGACGAGGATTAATGATCGATGTTGCTGCCGGTTCTTCCGATCCTTCCTCAGTGCTGGCGCCGAGAGAAAGAAAGAGAGAGAGAGAGAGAGAGAGAGAGAACTCTCGTTAACCGAAATGGTCCGATCCGACATGCCTGATTCGGCCTAACCACAGATTCCTTCGACGAGACAGAACGTCGCTTCGTATCCGCGACGAATCGAGGCCCCGCGACGTATTAAGACACGGTCAGAGCCTTTCGTTTCGACTGACCAGCGAAACGAACGCTGCCTAGTTAGGATGTGGAACCTGCGATCGAACCAGAGCACAGAGATTCGTTGATCCTGTCACGTCTATAGACAGAACGAGAGAGAGAGAGAGAGAGAGAGAGAGAGAGAGACTCTTGATTAAACGTTCGCCTGGAAATTGGCCTGGTTCGTCGGATCGTTTGCGAATTTGGATTTTTTTTCTTCGTTCGAAGCTTTCGGACGGCTGGTTGCGAGATAAATATCGCCGACGGGAATTGAGAGTCTTTGGGGATTAATGGAAATGGCTGAAAAGGGTATCTCGGCGGCCGATGGCGACGAGATTGATAGAATTCGGCGGATCCTGCTGTTGTTGGTCGCTGTAGCCTGCAGTTTGATTAATTCTACAATTAATCGCCACTGATGCGAGATCGAGGACGAACGAGTTACGAGTAATAACGCGAGATCGAAGCTCGAAAACCCGGTTCCGAAGAACGGGAACAGGAAAGAAGAAGTAGAGATCGAACGTGTTACAAATCGAAACAATTAGTTTCGAAGGGGAATACCGATACGAAGCCGATGTCCGAGGACGAAGGGAGCGGTAGCATAGATTTAGAAGTGAATTCGATGGAATCGTCCGGAAACCGTGGGACACAAAATCGAGTGGGAAACGTCGCCGGGAATCAGCGTCGATAAATCAGCTGGCCAGGCAATAAACGGACTCAATAGTTAATGGCGAATCGTTGATTATGTCGCCGTTTCGGCGATAATCCAAGCTCCACGAAATATATATAGATATAGATATAGATATAGATATAGATATAGATATATTGCCAGACCATCGTTCGACCGCGCGCCGATCCGCGAGAGCAGAAAGAAACGCGTTAAATCATCGACAGCGTACTCGATTACACCGACGACGATAAATAATCCTACGTTGAAACGAATCCTTCCTCCTCGATCGGTATACGTGACTGTGCTCAGATTTAATTAATATACACACAGACACACGCACGACCTCCTCGCTCACTTTTGTTTTCCTTGGCGATTTTTTGCGATCTTGCAACTTCTCGGCTTATCTCTTTCATCTCAGTTCCATTCGTTTTATTCCGCTTCTGAAGCAGATTTCACATTTCCTAGTTTCTTTTAGTTCAGTTACAACTCTCTTTCTAAATGAAACCTCTTTCTTCGTAAAAAAAAAAAATCTGTACATTACGGATTCTCATTCTCGATCGTTTCCTACACGTTCTTTCTACGTATTTCGTAATTTATTATTTTCTCACATCCACTGTTTTCTTCGTCTTTCTGTTTCACTTTGTTTCACTCTGCAATCTTTCGAGACTATTTTTTTATTGTTTTTACTCTCCACTTCCACTTACGTGTCTTTTACCTCTTCGATTTTCTTAGATCGTTTTCTCTCTCTCTCTCTCTCTCTCTCTCTCTCTTTCTGTTCGATCACATACCTCTTCTTAAGCCTCTCATCTCGAGTTGCCGATTCGAGCTCGATCAACACGCCCCTCGCTTGTACTCAATTATCGATACGCCGGTCGCAATTACTCGCGATACCGATAATAATACGTGCGACCGCGTATCGGTTCCACGGAAATTATACGCTCCCGCGGAAAATAAACGACACGCACCGCGGACGCGTCAACGGCACGAGAGATCGTTTATGCGAATGCGTGCTGCTTCGATTATTCCCCAGCCATTTTCCTCCCTTCTTTCTTCATTACGATCTTGCGAGATTACGATTCGTTATTGAACGTGATTTAAAACGATTACCTGAGGCTCGGTCCGAACTGTGAGAGGCGCCGCCTCTCGTTTCTCATTAAATAACGACCGTGCGTGTTTATGCAGATTCGCGTGCGTGTACCTACATCTGCGAGTAAAAATAAAAAGACGGAAGACCCAGTCAGAGATAGTCAGGGACTAAATGACTCGTTTGTACCAAACGCTACGTTTCATACTTTGTACGTTATTGCAAATTTGCAGTTTCAAGTCGAGATAGATACCTATGTTACCTACAAGAAACCTAGTCAGAGATCGAGCATAAACAATATTTATCAAATAACAATGTTCAGTGATAAAAACAACCGATAATTAGACAAGGCAAAGAGCACGGATCAATCAGCAGCTCAAATAAACTCTTTTTTAACACACGATCGACTCGTTTTAAACAGCACAATCGATCGACGCTTTCTCACAACTCTGTTTTCAACTCTCTCTTTTTCAAAAAGAAAATCGCTCCACGCCAACCTCACGCTTCTCGCTTTTCAACCATTATTAAATAATAAAAAAAAAAAAAAAAAAAATTACTACACGCTACAGGCCATCAGTTATAATTGAACGCAACTAAAAATATAATAACTACAGGTTACATAACCTACGATGCTATAGTACCAAATGTTACATTTGATACTTTTGTACGTTTTTGCAACTTTCGAATCGGCATGGATCTCTCTCTCTCTGCGTGAACGACGAGATTTTGCAAATAACACTCCCAGTGGCAAAGCGATAGGAAACGTTTACAAATCGATAGGAAATTATCCGGAATTCCGCGGGCTCGTTATTTGCCGCGATGAGTCGAGAGTCGCTCGGCCTACGATAACTAACGAAGCGACGTCGTCCACGGAAAAATTAACAACCTTGTCGAGATTCGGATTGTCCGACCGCGAGCTCGCGGAAACGGAACAATTAATGCCTGGCTGGAAATCATAATTGACGGCGTGTTCCGCGCGTCCCGGAACTTTTTAATTAGGCATCGCGCCCCGCTTAACGGTTCGACGACCGGATGAAACTCGCGGGAAAAACGCAGCCCCCTTTTGCAGTTTCCTCCGCAGTTTTCCACGCATCCATCAATTTATTCTCCAACGATCGTGCAGCGTCGTTTCGTCGAATTATTCTGAACGAGCGACTTATCGACGCGCTCGCACCGATGCCCCTTCGTCGAGCTTGAGGAGCGAAATTCGAACGGCAGGAAGGCCAATCGCGTTTGGAAGTGGCTTCCTTTTTCTAGAAAAATCGACGACAAACAATTCCAATTTCTAACAAGGGGGGGGGGGGGGAGAATGTTACTTCCATTCGCGATCTCTCTCTCTCTCTCTCTCGATTTAATCTCTCGAAAATCAAAACGCAGAGACCAAATCCCCAAATCGAAATGCCTCGATCTCGCGATCACAAAAATGAGAACGGGAAGGAAATCTCTGTCGAAACGATTTAATCTCCCCCCAGTTTGGTTCTCCAAAGTCCCACGAAATCGTTCGACCGAACCGAGAGCCAACCGAGTCGTATCGCCAGAGAAAGCGTGACTTCGGCAGATCGTAGCTTCGTCGATCGTTACATCTCGTACCAGTTTCGAAAAGGTAAACCTATAGGAGCGGCGATCGCAGTTTGATAAGCAGCCACAGTCGTGGGAGTACAACACGAGCCTTTCTCTGGCCAGGTGAACCCCCCCCTCTCTCTCTCTCTCTCTCTCTTTCTCTCCCATTCACGATATCCATCCCGCTTCGAACCCATTTGAAATCTCCACTGAACGTAACTGAAACGAAACCTAACCTGTACGTCGAAAAACTTCGACCGATTCGGTCCAAGTATGCACTTTGCAATTACAGAGGCAAATGTATGGAATTTCCCTTGAAATTCAAATCAGCCATTCTCCGATTCGTTCCTTGTCGGTAACCGAGTCTTCTTCTTCTTCTTCTTCTTCCTTGGAACGTTAGATCGTTTGCAGCGTGTCGCGCCAACTTCAACAGGTAACAGCAAACGGTTGGATAAGTTGGATCGTCGTGGAAACTTGGTGAGAGAAGGCCAAAGAGACGAGTGCCCGAGGTGTCGAGTGCCTTCGATCCTCGGGCACTCGGACTCGTTCTCGTTCTCGTTCTCGTTCCGCGCTGGCAGAACGACGGAACGAAGGGACGAGCCAAGAGAAAGAGAGAATGAAACACATAGTGGAAGAGATGGCCGAGCCGAGATAGAGAGAATTCCGATCCACGAGAACAGATATCCGGACGAGCTTCTCAATTAGGGATCGGAAGTGGCTCCGGGCTAACTGGCGCGGTCTTTGTTCGACGCGTTCGCCTGCTCGGTCCTCCGCTTCCGGTGCCTCGGCGCGGCTATTCGGCTATCGCGTGTCACCGACCGTCTCGTCGTGCGCGAGGAAAATTGGCTCCGACGTGGCTGCGCCACCGAAATAAAGGGACGCCTCCGGTTCGAGGCGCTTGTTAAGACTTGCCAAGCTCGCCGAGCGACCTGACCCCGTGATATTTCATGAACCAGACGACAGCGACGTACACCGGGATTCTCACCTCGCTATAGCATAGCGAGTCCACGCACCCTTCTCGGTTCTCTAGACTATCCGTCGGTGCTCGCTTGGGCGTGGCGAACTTTCCAAAGGTGACGACGCGGCGTGTGCAGTGGGCTGCTGCTGCTGCTGCTGCCGTTCGTTACATCGTTCGCTCTCTCGGTAAGACGAGGCTTTCGAAGCACAGACTGTGACAGTGTTAATAAATAAATCGTGGTAACGAGTTGGCGCTGCTCGCGAGAAGATTGTTTCGTTAAATCGTAATCGAATAGAAGCGAGTTGAACGCTGAATCGTTTCCTTTTCGCCTTTTAAAATTCTCCGGCGTCTACTTAATCTCCGCAATTCAGCATTTGTCCGTCCACTGTTTTTCTTCACTGCGCAATTTCCCTAATTTCCTCGCTTAACAGCAACCGAGTTCAACTCGTTAACTGTTTAATTAAACCTTAAAACCTACTTTCGTCTTTCTCGTCTCTCGTCTCTCGTCTCCCGTCACCCGACCCAGCAGCAAAGTTAATCAAAATTCTTTCTTTCTGCGTGCAATTCACCCAGAACTCTTTGTTCGTTCCTCGAAATGTCCACGTGCCAAGCCGTCCAATTCGAGAAATCAATTATTGGCCCAATTTCGCGACCCTTACCCTTCTGTCTCGACTACGTTGTTCCTCTGCTTTCCTTCCGATCGAGCGATCGCACGAATTTCTCTCCCCGGACAGGCGACTTCAGATCGTTTCCAGAAGTGCAGACGTTCGCATATGGCGCTTGACGGACAACTTTTTTTCCTCGCTCCACGGCCACCATCCTTTCCGAACTTCTCGTTTCCCGCTGCCCAGCCAGTGCACGCTCTCACCCTGTCAAATCCCCTTCTGTCCCGTGTCCAGATGCCATCCGCTCGTTGCCTAGTCCGCCTTTGGTTTACGATAACGAGCTGTCCTCCACCGAACTTTCTCCGTAATTGAGAATCGACACGAACCAACTGGCCGCTAGACTGGAGGTCCAAGTTGTCGCTCGAACTGCAAGATTCGGAGTGGTAGAATCACACTGGTAGAAGCGATTGATCGAGTGAGCAAGTCCGAGTAGTCCGAAAAGTTCAGAAAGTCTCCGACGTAACGTGCAAACGTTCTTCCGTGGGCTGTTCATCCAGTAGATGTAGCCAAGTACACGCGCGTACCGAGTAGAGAAAGCAAGTTGGTCGCTTTAACTCTGGCCACCGTTACCTTCGCGACAGCGAAATAATCAGATTCAAAAGAAGCGGCGTAAGAAGAGAAAGAGACAGCGGCGCGCTCACCGGAAGATTTATTAGCCGACTGTGTTAACCCTTACGCGAATGACGCTCGTCTGAAAAGGGCTCGCAGGGTGGTTCGTCACGCGCGATACACACCGACGGTGTAATTTCACGGGCTGCACACCTGCAGCCACCGTTAACGAGAGCCGAGACTCTGTAAGGGCTGCACGCGGAGCAGCAGTTTCTCTCGCTTTTTCCATCTAACGAGCCGACTTCCACGCCGGCCCACCACCGTCAGGATTTAAACAGGCGGCCGCGATGTTTTTCAAGCAACGGCCGCCGAAGAATAAACTTCTAGAGGGGCACGGCGGTGAAAGTAACGCGGAGTAACGAGGCGTCCAATTATCAACTCGTCGTCGTCGTCGTCGTCGTCGTCGTCGTCCTCCTCTTCGTCCTCGTCCTCGTCCTCGTCCTCGTCGTTGTCGGGCGCCATCGTGACGCGCCCCGACGATGTTCCGGCAAGCATCCGACGGAGGCACATTTTTCCCGACCGGTGTTCGGGGGATGAGGTCTACAAGGTGTGTCGAGAAGTTTCGAATCGCGAGGGTGAGGCTTCCTCGGCGTTCAGAGGGTAGTTACTCCCCCGTTGTGGAGAGGAAGCTTCCAGATTTGGTAGACAGAAAGGGTCGACTCCAGGCTATCGAGACGCTCTGGAGACTACTTGAAAGTAATCGTTCCGAAACGAGATTGAGCAAAATTTTCGGGAGTTGATTGAATTCGACAGTACGTCACTTTTTTCTTCTTTTTTTTTTTCAAGACTGATTTGATATACATATACACTCAAAATGAAGAGGAAGAAGTGAAATGTACTATCGAAATCAATCAACTCCATAACTCTAGAAAATTTTATTTATATATATGTGTGTGTGTGTGTGTGTGTGTGTTTCAAACGTGTCATTTTCAAATCGCAAATTTGTTTTCCTACCGACGACTGAAACGTAAAATTTCTATTGGAAATGTTAAAATAAAAAAATAAAAAAGAACTTTATAATTCAGTAGAGTATACCAACTTTCGTAACATAGATTTCATAAAAAAAAAATCATTTAAATCTCTAAAAAAATACATTGTTCTGCGTCTCTGAAATATCTAAGGAAAATTGAAAATTTTGACCATTTTGGTGATTCTAGTGTTCTCAGAAAATACCTCTACTACACTTCTTTGCACGTTTTCTTCGTCCGTTCGAACGTCGAACGATATATTTCCGACACACCCTGTGAAGGGCGTCCCACCCACATCCCTCCCGAGCCTTTTGCCATCCCTCGCGCCGTAAAACGACGCGAGTTTTATTCAGTTTTCCCCGAGAATCCGGCCGTGAGAGCCGCGCTAACGATTCCGCCGGAAAGTTGCAGCCTCGAGGAGCCGGAGGAGCAAGAATTGGAAGGGATTGAAATTAAACAATTCCGTGACACAGACGAATCGGCCTCTCGCGAGTCGGCGAGCTCGCACACACCTCGGCCAACCTCGGAGGGGATTTACTGTCCCAGCCTTGATTGCCTCGACAAGCGCAGTATTTCTTTGATCGTAAATCCAACCAGCCTCGCGATTGTCACATCGAGCTGCTCCTTCTGCCGTATTGTCTCCGGCTCTTTTTTCTCGCGATTTTTGTTTCAGGGAGCGGCCAGTCAGCCGCTCGAACTCTTTTCAGTCGCGGCTCGACTTTATTTTCAAACGACGTGGCCAACGAGGATTAGCATCTTGCTGATTCTATTTTGTTAGTATTTGTCGTTTGACAAATCGACGACACACTTTACTTTGATACTGGAATCGAAATTGGAATTAATGTGAGTGACGTAGTCAAAATTCGAAACTACTGCCTGGAATCTCAACTCTGGCAAATCACCGAGACCGGCATCGAACGCTTGCAAATTGCTGGGCTAATCGTTTGCCTCCACCTCGGGGAAACAAGTCGTCATTGGAAGAACGAGCGTTCCCAATATCTCTCTCTCTCTCTCTCTCTCTCTCCTCTCTCTTCCGTTCAGCCGATCGAAACTGCATCGGTGCTAGATGGTGGCGATTACACCGCGTCAGAAAACCAAGCCTTTTCCTCGGCTGGAATAATCGTTCGCGTAATTCCGAAATCGACTACGAAATCGAGTAGCTCCGGTTCCCGGGGCAATTTGAGGGCCGATTACATGATCGATCCTGCACTGGCCCCCCTCTTGTTAATTGATCCTTAATGGCCGATCTCGCGGCCGAATCGACGCGGTTGCACGCGAGCAAAACCCCTTGGGATGAAGAGGGAAACAGCAGGAATGAAAAAGAAAAGAAAAGGAAAGAAAAAAGAAAAAAACAACGAATCCTAGGGACTTGGGAAGTGGGCTGATCAGGGCCGCGGGATCTTGCCGCGATCAGCCGAGCAAACTGCAAAGTTTCGCCGGCTCGTTAGTGTCGCATACAGACTGGCCAACTTTTCTATTTACTCGCGAAATTCCCGACGACGACGACGACGACGACGACGACGACTTCTGAAATATAGTTTCCCGGCGAGCCGCGTGCATCGCATCGATGTTTGCTCGGCTACCGGCAGTTCCGGCAGTTCGCTTTTTACCCCGATGCTACGCGATTGCCCCCATTTCTGCACCGGAAAAGAAAAAAGTACATCGCCGTGCGGGACGAAGAAAAGTTTGGATAAATTAAGTAGTCGAGACTGTTGCGACTCTGCACGCTAAACGTTATCATTCGAATAACGCGTGTAACGAATCCATTCATTCATTTTGCCTCAAACTTTGACACGTCAGTGAATTATTTTCCGAAAGCTTGGTAGCAAGTAGTTCGTTTGAAACAGTGAAACGCAGCGTTTCGAACAAGAAGTTAATTGCTTAAATCCATCGTCTTTACGTTACCAATGACAAATCTGTGGGATTTGCATTAATGAAATTCGAGTGCAAGTTTTTAATACAAACTCTCATTGACATTGATTTAAGAAAAATCACAAATTTGTCATTTTGATCAATGTTGGTAGTCTAGTATTAATTTCCTTATATAATAGTATTTTATTTCCCCAAAGTTCAATTCGAGAGAAAGAGAGAGAGAAAGTCCCGTGCTCCAAGTGAAACTCATTTTTCATTCAACGAATCGTAAAACAAGTGGAAAAATCGCCCGCGGCTCTCTCTCTCTCTCTCTCTCTCTCTCTCTCTCTCTTCAATTAATCTCGTCGTACTCGCATCAATGACCGCGAAACGCGCCGTCGCCGGGGTAAACATCGCGATTTCCCCGTCAAACTTTCGCAAGTTTCACTGCTCGGCGACATTTTTCGGCCCGTAAGAAGACGAAGAAGAAGAAGAAAGAGGTTGCAGCGGAAGATCGCGCTCTGCTATTTCCACCCGCGCGCTCGAATACTCATAGATCGCCGGATGTTTGGCCGACGAGGACAATGGAAACGCGCAAACTGTAAGTCGCATTACGCTAATCCTCGCGGAAACGGGACAAAAATGTACGACTTCCGGCTGGAGAGCCACTCGAAACGATCTTCGCCGCTTTCCACCTGTTTCATCGGCGGGCGCCCGGGGGGAGGAAGGGGAGGGGAGGGGAGAACGAACACGAAACGCGGAGGGCTCGTTCGTCGAAAGGATAATCCCGTAATTAATACCGAGCATGCAACAGATGCGTGACGCTCGGCAAAAGGTGGAAAAGGCTCGCAGCTTCCGTGTTTCTCTCTCTTTCTCTCTCTCTCTCTCTCTCACTCTCTCTCTCTCTCTCTGTCGTTTCTAGCGACTCCTCTGTGCAGTCCTCCGCGCCTCCGATTTTCCAGCTTTTACGATCCTCCATGGCTTTTACGTACGTACCCGGGAGGAAGGCTTTGTGTCACCAAGAATTTACGGGGGATGAAAGGCGAGGATTTTGATCCAGTTTCTTTATCGCGGCCGTAATTCAAGATATCGCACGCGGCGCATGGGAATGCGACTGTGCGATCGGTTCTGCCGATTCTCCCGGGGACGTTGAAGGTAATTCAGCTGGAGATGCACCGCTGATAAAAAGACGGTCTGATATTTCTCGAAGCACGCGCCTGCAGTACGTACGTACGTACGGATCTTTCGAATTTCTGGATTTAATCGTGAGAACGATTTTAATCTCATCGATGCGACGAACTTGTTGGAAATCGCTAGAGGATCTTTTCGATTCGCGAGATTCGAATGGGGTAACTGCTGAGCGGTGAAACGCAGTTCTCTTGTCAGTTCTTTCGTTACCATCCCCACTCCTCTTTTTATTATAATTGTTTATCACAATATTTTCAATTCATTATTGGATTTCCCAAATTTATCGGGTTTGATTATAAATCATGAAAAATCAAATCGATAATCTCGAAATCGTCTCGCTTTCAGCAAACCGAATCTGACTTTCAACCTCCTAAGAGCAGAGGCTTTTCTCGAGAAGATGGTCTCTCGATTCAATCGCCACCCAGTCCAGTTTTATCAATTATTTAATCCACGAAGCGGCATCGAAGAAGAAGAAGAAGAAGAAGAAGAAAAAGAAGAAGAAGAGTAGCGACAAAGTCTTAAGCGGTTAAGGTAAAACGAGAAAAAAAGGAAACGAGTATTGGAACCGGCAGTGCCACGAGACGAGAGAAAAAGGAAACGAGTATTGGAACCGGCAGTGCCACGAGAGAAAGAGAAGAAAAACGAAAAGAAAACGCAGCGGGATCCGAAGGAAGCAGCACCGTGTAGGACATACTTAAGCAACAGAAAACTTGTCCCGCGCGCATTAACCTCTTTCCCCTCTCTTCCTCTCTCTCTCTCTCTCTCTCGAAACTCTTTCGCGGAGACACGAACGAGTCCGCGGGACTCGTAACAAGGGAATTGTTTTCCAACGATTATATTCCTTGAGAAACTCACGCTGCTACGTTGGTTGCGTGTAAAACTCCGACCGAGGGGTTGTAAAAATGTCCTCATCCGACTCTATCCGCGACTCTAATTACGAGGCTGCTCGCGTTTCGAACGAACCACACCGCCAACCGGTGCATCACTGTTATAATAACGACTCGTGCGTCATTGCGATTTTCATGGGACGTGCCTCGAGACCAACGTGGCTAACGACCCACAACGGGAAGTAAGTAATTCCCGGGGCAAATGATTTTCCCGTCGTTCCTTTCGTTCGACGATCCCTCCCTGCCGAGAAACGATTCAGTAATTTTCATTTCAGTCAATTTTGTGGGATCCTTCGTCAATTTTTCCTCCGTCCGTGGAAGATCGAAAAGGCCGATTTCGAAGAAATCACGTGGAAGTATCCCCCCCATCCGGGGATGTGTGGGATTTTCTGTACAGTACGTGTTGGTAATTGTTCGATTCGTATAATACGAAGATTGTTAAAGCACGAGGCGTCGGATTTTAGCAGACGTCTGCAAACGTTGGCGATCTTATCGCGATGCGCACGAAATAAGCACGCAGTAGAACACGCGGAGCGGAGAAAAAATGAAATTCCGTAATAAACTAGAGACCGGCAAACTAAATTACACCTGCCGTTTGATTCGCAATGCACAATGTTGTACACCGCGCCGTTGCGCAACGAATCGTCAAAGGAAAAAAAACGTTAATTAAAGCGGGCTCGACCTCGAAGGGGATAGAAAGAATAAAGAAATTCGGCGGAACGTTTAATTTCATCGCGGCAAGGCGGAACAATTCAGAGAAGTGGATAGAAACGACCTAAGAAGTTAACCTTTCCTCGGTTTCCCTCCTCGGCAAGGTGGACCTTGTCGCAAGGTTGAGAGAACGCCAGCGGCCTTTCTTGCGATCTCGCCGAAGAAATGCCGCTGAATTGCCAACGTTTTACAGAGATCCTCCAACTTTTCGGCCCGGGACACTCGGCCTTTTGAAGCGAGACGCTTCGTATCCCGTTTCTCTCCGCCGACACAATGCAAACCAATCTACAGGCGACAATACCACCCTCGAACGGACTTCCGACTTTCTTTGTTTCAAGAGACGACTTCGACGCGTCTTAAACGACGCGGCGACTTGTCCCGAGAAACGATTGTTGCTTGGCTTGGATTGTTATTATAAAGTAGTGTTAACTTTGTTGCTCGATATTTTCGTTTCGAGAGAAATTTTTCATTCTCAATTTTTTTTTTTTTTTTTTTTTTTTGTGATGAAAGAATATTCAAAGACATTCCTCGTGGCACGCTGATCTGAATAGAATAAAATAACAGAGATCTTTCGCTCGAATTGTTCGACGAATCGAACATGCCAGAAGAACATTAGAATTAATCGACTGAAACGATTTTAATCCGAGAAAACAGTTTTAGCTTAGCGTCTTTTTCAGGGGCTGCAATTCCCTCGAGGGTTGGAAATATCCCGAATCCAGCAAGCTTGCAGAGCAAACGAGCAACGAGGAATTAGCCGGTGCAACTGATACACACTTGTTAGATCTAATTCCATCGCCACGAAACCTCGTCAAGAACCTCGATAAATTTCACGAACGCTTGCGACCGCGTATCACCGCCAAGCTTACCACTTCCAAGCTAGCTTAAAACCCCGAAGCCAACAGCGCTCGCAACCGCAAGATAATCGAAAAGAGAAAAAAGAAAAGAAAAAAAGAAAAGAATTACGTCGAGAATAATCGTAAAACGAAGTTGGAAGTGAAACGCGTCGGAGCCGAGTTCTCCGACTCCGTGGTATATTTTTACTATTGCTTATCACGCGAGCTGCAGATAACGCGATGATAAATCGCGCGACGATTAATTTCACGTCCCTCGGCAAGCCACGGATAGTATTTTCAACGATACCGTCCCGCAAGAAGCTTAGGCCCGTTTCAAACTCGCCGTGGCGTGTTCAACTCCGTCGCAACTCTCGAGTGTTCTGGGTAAGTTTCAGTTTCAATAAAAAATTCCATCCTTCCAAACGTATTGGCTTTTCCTCGGAACGATTTCCAAGAAAATTTTCGAGAATCACTCAACGCTCGATTGGCTTATTCGAAGCAACGATCGTATTATTTCGGATGATAGACTCGCTAATGTTTGTACGCTGAGCACGCCAATGCGTACGCGGCTTTACACGAGACGTCGTGGCTTTATACGAGAGGGATTCTGGTTGGTCAACGATCAGGATCCTGTTAGCGTTTTCATATTCAAAGCGTGGCACGGCCGGCCGAGCGTGCGCTGCTAGCCGGCCCGGAAGACAAACGAACAGACCAGATCTACATTGTGTCCCGGCGGATCATTAGGCGGCCGCTTAAGCCTGCCTCTCGTGTCGGGCTGCTAGTAATAGAGGTTGTTTGTTTCCCGACGGAAATCTTATGACGTGCCGGCCCTCCTCTACGCTGTTTCCCGTGCGATCCCATTTGTTCCGCCCACCCTGCGACCCCACGCTGCGATCCTTCGCCTCGGCAATACCTCGGCCGTCGAAAGTAAAATTTATACTTTTGTCTCTACGAATGAACGAGCGTCACGAGAACGAAATCGACGAACCACCACCTTATCCTTCCCTTCTACGGTGTCAACTGAACGCTACTCTTAAGCTGTCTCGCGTGGTAGACGGTATCAATCGGTCAGGTCATTCAAATTGCTCCTCGTCGAGCAAATGTAACACAAGGGTTTTACAACGACGACGACGACGACGAAAACGGCTCCTTGTAAGTGCATCACTGTAGCGCTCGATGGATAATCGAGTACGTACCCGAATGATTAGACGGTACATCGTAGTCAGTGCGTAGTCAAGGCGAGTTTCACGGACTAAATCGGTCGTGAATGGATGATTGACCTATTCTTGCGCGACGCTTGCTTGAAATTGTATGATAATCATTCCAATAGATCTTGCAGGCACGAACCTACCACTCCCTGAAATACGTGTAACTCGATGTATGTACGTGGCATTTCATCAACTTGCAATTTACATTCCAAGAGTACTTACTTACGACATTGTACAACAACTCGACAAGATTTTATTAAAAAAAAAAAAAAAAAAAAAAGACGAATTTAGTAGACGTAGTATTCGAGGCCTCCGACAAGAGAAGATTCCAAAAAATGAAACTGACCGAGATCAAAGTACCGATCGCACTCGATCCAAACTCGAGCCACGGGATCAAACCTCGTCAAAAAAAATGGCTCCAATTTATCCACCTCGAAAACATTCAAGGTTGGAACTCGACTAACCCTATTTGCTCTCGCTCTCGCGTATATAATTCCGCAAACGGTTCGCTCGATTAACCCGACAGAAGCAGTAGGGGGCCGAGCGTGATTCGCCAAAGTCTTTAACCCCTGACTGGGATTATTTTTTTCGAAGCACGGCCATTGCTCGGTTTACGAGGAATTTACCGGCGAAGAAACGAGAAAAGAAAAAAAAAACGATCTCCGGAATTCGACTCGCGTCGCAATTTCGCTTTCGCGAATTAATTTTCAGCGAAATGTTTCTCTCCCCGAAGGAAGATTCGTAATATTTTTCAACTGTTCTTTGTCCGAGCGACCGCGACAGGCTCGTACGTTCGCGTGGTTGTCCCGTTTCAACGTGGAATTCGTAGAAATGCGGCAAGTTGCGGAAGAAGCCGCGGGAGGAACGAAACGAGGAACGTCCGGTTTAATCGCAGCGAACTGGCTTTAAATTTGCCGCGACAAGTCCGCTTGCAGGGACTGTAGTTTTCGGCAAAGGGACTGTGCAGTCCCTATTAGATGTTTTTATAAAAAAATAAATCATTACGTTCCGAAGATAATTGTCTGAAGTACAATTGCCATGTACCATGCTTGGTCACTACGCTTCTAAAGTTTGCACATCTCTTTATTTTGAAATAAAACAAATTGCAGCGATCTAACAAAGTTGTGTTTCCCTCGCACGAGAAAACTGCCGGCGAGACTGCCGGTAGAAAACATTTTCGAAAAATTGGGAAATGCTTTATGTTATGTTTAAAATCAATGACCCGAAAGCTACTGTTACACTCCGTGCTAGCTACAGCTATATTTCTCCCCTTTCTGCTTTATACTTGTCTCGCTTGTTTCAAAGATAGGGTCTTGAAAATATCCGATGATAAATGTGCGTATATTCAGCTGCTGCAAAGATTACGACGAAATATATCGTTGTTCGCAAATATTTTCTACATTTATGGACGTGGCTTTATGTCGTTGAAAAATAGGTAAGAATTCCAAACAAAATTAACAATTCTCCGTTATAAACTTCCCGAGTAACAAAACACAAACAAGCCTCCTTCGTGTTACACCAGCTACTGAAACAGCTTCCAACAACCCCTGTTCTTATCTACCCCAACATTCCCTGACGTCGAACGTCCACTCGTAGCAGCCTGCCGCCGTATCTGCCTGGAAAACTCACCAACCACCCACACACCTTTCGGCATTTACGATCGAAACCACCTTCGCACCTATAGATCAACCGCTCAAGCTTCTGCTATCTTCCCAGTTTTCTCCAAATCCCTGAATCCACAAGAGTCCAGCGAGAAAATCAAGATTCCATTTTGTCCGTAATTTGAATATGTGGCGGACAGATATTCATGTCAAGAAACTTTGTTAACGCTTACTTGGAAAAACTTGTGAAAAATACGGTACTTTTGATATATTGTTTCAACAAAATGGTGCTTCCTTCGCAAAACGATGTACACGTTAGGAAACGCTAATTTCGTCAATTTACAGAAAAACGGTATCTTCACTTGCGAGATATTTGACAAAATATGTTCCGTATCCCCAAGTTTGAGGGTAGTTTTCACGACATCGACGATTGCCGATAGAAATACAGGTAGATATTTTTTTCATACGAAATTTCATTAAAACTGATGACTCATAGTTCGGTGTGTTTCCCTGTAAGAGGAAGAAACGAGCATAAAGAGGACCTGCGAGAGATGGACAAAAATAAGAGACAAGAGCTTGCGAGTCTCTTTGCGAGAGAAAGTTGCTCAGAATTCGCGAGAGTTTCTATTTTCGTACGAACGGTGTCCCCCCCCCCCTCCCCCCGCAACGATGAAAGAATCTTGCAACACTAACTGAGCAATCGGAAGTGTTCGATTGCAGAAGCAGCGTTCAAGCTCGATAATTCGTCGTGGAAAGCCGCGTGTCGCGGAAAGGTTGAAGCCTCCGAGTCCATTTGGGGAAGGTCGAGCGGGCGAAGGTCGTCGTAAATCCTGACGCGTAAATGAGTTTCGCCTCGTAAAAGCGAAGGAATCCGAGGAACGGCCGCGAGAAACCCGCCGCATCTGATACCTCGGTGGACAAACTACCCGCGTTCGTCGCTTTCGCGGCCCTTTCCACGCTACTACGGCTGTGCGCCGCTTTAACCGCGACAAGTTTATGCTTCCACCAGACGGATCTCGCATAGTTGGCGATACTCCGCTTCTACCGTGAAATCGCCACGGCGATCGATAATTTCGTTGCATTTAACGAAACTATGGGGAAACCGTGAAATTTACACCGCCACGTTGGACACGATTTTGCGAATCCGATTGTCTCACCTCGTGGCCGACTCGAAAGTGAAACAATTTATCACTTTATTACTGCAAACGACGAATCCCGTTGAAGAGGTTCTATTTTTCTTTTCCAAAAATTAAATTCCAAGAGCGAGAAATATCACCACACTTACGAAACTATGCTCGTCACAGGCGAATCGTTGGGGATGAATCTACACGTGTTTATGTAAATGTTTTTAATATTAAATGAGCATTTCACGTTAATTTTGTGCCGTTTCACGTTATTTCTTGCTCGTGGGTATTACTACGCACGTGCAATAAAATTTTTGAGAAAACAAATTCATAGAAGAACTCGATCTGCAAGATGAACTTGATTTACTGTCAAGTGAAAATATATAGGCTGTACGTGTTACACGGTGAAAATCAACTTGAAAGCAATTTTTAACAACAAAATTGACGTCGACCGAGACTTTGCGAAACTGGTCGATTGTCCCGCAATTTCCGTTAAACACGGCGATCCTATCAGGCGTGGTTCGCCTATTCCACAAGTTTGACCGAATCGATCCGAAAGATTTGCTTATTTATGAAGCAACGACGAGATCGGTCTTGCTGGATAGGAACGCGCGCGCACGCGCGCCCCGGCATTATAGTTTTACATTTCCATTGAAAGTCCTGGTAAACTGCACGAGCAAATCTCACGGCCAGAAATTAACCTAGGAATTAGGTTCGGCTCCCACGGATCCGATGCAAATTATTCATCCCCGCCGGCGGCTATCGACGCTCAATTTGCACGGAGTTTGAGCAGCCTTGAGATTTAATTCTTCACATCGCACGGATCCCGGGCATTTGAATTCGTGAGTGGTTTCGGTGGGATCGGTGATTAGGATCCAGGGCTGTTTGGACAGCCAGAGTGTCCTTTGTCTCGAGCTCGACAGCTTCGTTTCTCCGCGTCGTCGACGGAATTGCGAAACATTCTCAATCGTATCATGCCTCTTCTCTCTCTCTCTCTCTCTCTCTCTCTCTCTCTATTTCTCCATCTATCTATCTATTTAAAACGCTCGTTTGATGGATAATTTAAGATTTCCCGATAATACACAAACTAGCGTCTAAAGTCTTTATGAACGCGCTGCCACGCTCGCCTAACGGTAGATTGGTACACCTATATAAATCATCACCATCTGCATTTGAATTGAAATGAAACTCCGGAATGAAATAAAAATTCGTTCATAACCGTCGAGTCGATCTCCATTCATGAATGTTTATGAACGAATCCATGAATTTTTAAATCCTCTTATCAGGTATGAACGATCGAGTGCCTGAAAGTCGGGAGCGTGTACGCTCCAAATACCTCTCCTTAACTCTTAAATGCGACAAGAAGCTCGCATCGAACACAGCGAACAATTCCAACTATCCGAGGAGATGGTAGTTGTTGATCCATCGGTGCATCGTCTCAGGGAGACGAAGATAATCGAGAGAAAGAGTCTTTGCTGCTCTTCCTCGAACATGGAATTCCCTGGTATCTCGAAGGTTACGTAGCCGTCCTATAAATTCGTCTTAATTCCAACGGCAGGATCCAGTTCCTTTCGATGAAAAAAGAAGAAAAGGAGGAAGAAGAAAAGGAGGAAGAAGAAGAAGAAGAAGAAGAAAAAGAGAAAAAGAGAAAAAGAGAAAAAGAAAAATTCGGCTTGAAAGAACAGGGATTTAAGTTCATTTTTCATATATACACACACACACGCACGCACACACACATACGTGCATAAAGGGTTCAAGGGCTCAGAAAGCCGTACGCAAGTACACGAGTCTGGTAATCCGATACTTCCGGCCGACTAAAGGCTTTAAAAGGATAAAAACCGACCAACAGAAGTTACCTCGCAACGTTTTCGACTGTACAGCTACCTCACTGAACGTGAGACCGCGATAATGCGCTTCGCGTTGCCATTTAACGGCAACGAACCCAACGACCGATCGTTCAAGACGATTCCTCCTTCGCCTCGTCTCTCCCTTTTCTCTCTTCCTCCACCTTTCGACACCGTCGCCTATTTCCTTCTCACGTTTCAATCTCCGGCGCCGGTTTTCCTTTCGCTCCTCTGTCTTCGCTCACCCCTGGCGAGAGGTGGTGCCGTAATCTAACCTTGACTCGCTCCGTGTCTGCCACCCCGTTGATGTTACGTGATCTCGCGAATTGTTTGACTTTGCTCCTTTCATTTCGTGTTGTATCGCGCGATCGGTCTGTTTCCCGTCACGCTAACGAGTCGCGTAATTTTCGCGATAGTTGCCGCGTCAGGCGAGAGGGCAACTGTACACACCCCTCGCCGACGATTAATCGTAATTAGTCGGGCGAGGGATCGGCCCGAGGAATCTGTTTGCTCGGCAGGAGGCAAACTCCATCGTGACTCGAGGCATCTTGTAATTTGATTTCGCCGGCGACGATTTTTCTTTTTTTTCTTTTCGTTTTGTTTTCCCCGTCCCCATCTCGTTGTCCAAGGCTCGTGCTGCTAATCCGTGCTGCGAGTGTGATTGCGCTCGGCGACGATTTACGATCTTACGTCTTTCGCTCGTTTCGGTGCTTCGCGCGACCCGCGCTCGCTTCAGTTTCATCATTCAACAGCCTTGCGTGTACCTTTGTGCGTCATCGGGGCAACACTGCCCGGTGAAGATTCTCCGGTTCGAGAGCGAACGAACGACTTTCTTCGCCCCTTTGAGAATTTTCATTAAATCGCAAGTAAGTAAAATTCTTATCCCCCTCCCCCCACGTCCCTTCGTTTCCTTTCTTCTTCTTCTTTTTCTTCTTCTTCTTCTTCTTCTTCTTTTCGCAAAGATTGAAATTAAAATATAAAACTCGTGTCAGTGAAATTAAAGTGCGCGAGGAGTGGGGGAGGTTTCTAACGGAACAAAGAAAAGAGCGCGAGCTTTCATTCGCATCTCGAAAAATACGATTCGAGATATGATTATATTCAGGCGAAGCGCCTTACAAAGAGAGGCAGAGCCTCCGAGAGGAGAAATTTCAATTTTTCTAACGCTAATTGGCGATATTGCATTGGAAGGTATCAACGGGCATCGTTACGGGAGATTCTTTCCAATGAAGTCGGAGCTTTCGTTTCAGAAGAGGAACACGTACGAGCGAGCACACACGTGGACACATACACACGCACATACATGTGTATGTAGACAGGCAACGGGCCTCATTTTCGGAATTGCTTAAACGCGCGTGTAATTGAATCTGGCTGGCCGAGATTGGACTTTGCCGCATGAATTCGCAACGCGGGCTCGCTAGCATTTTCAACTTATTAACAGCCGGGCCGACGAAAAGGCATCGAAATTATGCGAAGTGCTTTCCTATTATCGGCGACAGGCCAGTGAGACGCGACCGTCGCCTCCACACTTTTATTCGATAAATTATTCGTCCCGGTGTTTTCGCGGCCGCTTAATGACGCGCGTGATTACGCAACGACGTACATTGTGCGACGTCGTTGTTGTGTCGTTAACCAGCCGTAATGACGATACGTGAAGAGTAACAGGCCAACATTTGCACTTTTAACGGATCCAGTGATTTCTGGTCAAGCCTCTTTTATTCCACTTCAGTTTCTTTCCACATTGATCAAAGAACAATCGGTACAGCACGACCGAGTAAATTTACAAGAAAAGAAATGCCTGCGGGCGTCACGTATGTATGCGTATGAGACTTGATACGTCGGTTGTCCAAAAATATCAATACAAATAAATAAATGAAAATACTTGTTGACGCTAGAACGTATAAATCGATATAAACGATAACTAAACTAAGTAGTTGATCTACACACTCGCGTTTCTGTCCAAATTAATATTAATTTTGACAAGAACAGCCGTATCTTTTAAGAAATTTAAACGATAGTCCAAAATCAGTCACATCGATCAACGTTGTATCGATTGTTGTAGTACATTCTCTCTCTCTCTCAAAATTGCAAGTTGAATTAATATGGTATAATAACAAAAATTGTACAGTTATGTACAAAACATGCATAAAAATAATATTTCTCACACGCGACTGTCTCGATCTCCTTGCTCGCGACTTTAAACGCGTCACGAACCGACACACACCGTTTAAACCACGGAAGCTGCCCGAGTGTGGATTAATGGTGGCCGATCTCGATTCACGAGACGGGGAGTTCTGCATATCTCTTATTAATTAGCCCGGTGGAAAATCGAGCGTCGCTTTTCCAGCTCGCCGCCGCGAGCCGGTGAAGCGTGGCTAGCAGGCGGTGTGATCACTTTCCCAACGAAGAAAACAAACGATTCGCTGTTGGCCGCAGCCCCTCGATCCCGCGGAACACGGTTCGAGAGGGCTCATTGGTTTCCAGTTAATCGCGCCAGCAACTGGACCGTTCTAACGAGGTCTGGCTTTATGCCTCGCACCGAACAGACGAGTCGAATCGAAACTCGAAAAATCTCTCGACGATTCGCTCCTTCCAACGGAACGAGGAACAGACAGAGAGAGAGAGAAGAAAAGAGGCAGGGAGAAAAAAAATAAAGAAAGACAGCGGCCTCGACAGAGGCGGACGACCATTGAAACCTGCTCATTGTGTGTTTGAATCAAGACCCCGGAGGAAAGGACAGGGAACAGGCGAGAAATCCGTGAACGAAAGAGAGAGAGAGAGAGAGAGAGAGAGAGAGTGAGAGTGAGAAGAAAGAGGGCTCGGTGCGTGCAGGGGCGGGTTATAAGCCGAAAACAATGGCGACGGAGTTTCTTGCACCCTTCATGCGTCAAGTTGTACATCCTGTAAGGTGCTTACCGCAGCACTCGACGATTGTTGCAGGGGGCTACGGTTAACTTGATCCCGATTCCAGGCGCCGCGCGACTCGACGCAGACGCGACGCGATACACGGGTCCGCCCCGCAATCGCGCCTCCTTACACCGAGTTAAAACACCACGCGTCTATCTTTGAATTTATCGCGCTGGATAACCCCCCAGCCGGGGGATATTGATCTTCGGGATACGAGCGAGCGAGGACCGACGCAACAATGGGATCCCTGGATGCGTCTCGAGAACGACTCTCGATCGAATCGCTTCTTCATCAGTTCGCCGATCATCACGAGCGAGTGAATGTGTTTCTTTTTTTCTGGCTTAAAGTCGAAAATCTTAACATTCGTCGACGACAGGAGTACACCAAAATA
>WIUT01002445.1:0-23760 GCA_010645135.1 Tetragonula clypearis | reverse complement strand
CCTTTAGGACAACAGCACGGGAGAGCTCTGTGTGTTGCATAAAAAAGGTCCCGGAGCTCTCTCTCTCTCTCTCTCTCTCGTTCTCTTCGTTTCAGCTTTCAATCAGCTAACTAGTTTCGTTCTTATTTTACGGAGCATCGTCGTCACGTTGGGATTGCTGTATAGCGTTTGGCGAAACTATTACTTATTACCACGTATTAACAGCGAGAATATATAATCCTCGTCACGGCGTCTACGCGCCGTTTGGACGTGTAATATATTTATAGAGTTCCCTTAATGTGGGAAACTTGCATTATTTAGCGCATTCGCGTGCATTGTGCGGTTGACCCGAGGCTGCCCGACTACGAGCATCAGAGCGACGTTTCGAAACCGAAATCCGGAATGGAATGAAAAATATTAGGGTTAGAGGGTGATACTATGGTTTCCTGTTACGTTAATTTCGTCCGTGATTTTCGTATTTCCAACGAAAATATCTAGGATCAGATGTCGTCACATCTGTCCTTTGACTAGTTGCACATTACAGTAATAAGCGTAAATAACTTAACCGGCAAAACGAAAGTTCTCTGTTCCAATTTTAGAAAGAAATATTTTTTGCGAGTTATGGAAGTTGAAGAATTGTGTGTTGTGGCGTATAAGAGGTTTAATAAATTTTTGATATTAAGCATGAACTTGAAGTTTCCAAGGCTATATATCGACCTTCCATAATAGAGGATAATATGGTTTCCGAAAGTTAGAGACATGGGTAAAAAATAGCTTCAAAACTCATTCTCTTATATCAATACAGATATAGAGATTTCTTATGGAACTCATAATATAAATATTTTGCAACAGATGTTATTTCAAAACATGGATTTGTGAATTATCATTTGTGAATTATATAGACACGTAATAATTGCGAATGTTGTGAAAAAACAGCAAATTCTTGTTTATAAAGAGTAGAATCTATTCATTCACTTTTGATCTCTGTTATTTTTGTTCCTGAAATAATTTGTCTTCATAATATATATTAAATTCAACAGAACACACAGTCTTATTAGTATACCTATCTTTTATGAAAGGATTATTACAAATCAAATCTTAAAAAGAAAACCATATTATTATCCTTTTTATTGCCGACTCTCGTGTCGCTTGTCTCGTTTCTCGATTTTTATCATTAATTTCGCGGTTCATTAGACAAGTTTTCGCTCAGATTTCAAGGGATTTTGTTGTTCGTTCACTGAAAATTTAGATACCCTCTTGTGCATCTCCAGCGACACACACATTCTCCGCTTCACTCACGCACAACTGAAGAGAGAACTTTCCAAAGAATCCTTTGAATTTTTTAGCTTTACTTCCTCTCTGAGGATTTGCAATGATGGCTGATGCACGCGTAGTTTCGATTACCCAGATTTTATTTCTACGCTCTTTCCCTCTAGTGTCTGAAAATTTATGATTTTAATTTCGCTTGTTTTTCATTCTTTTACCTTTTAACATTTTTTTTTTTTTTTTTTTTTAGGAAGAACGCTCTTCTTCGTTTTTATTGCTCTCAGTGAAACTCGCGCGCTGCATCAGATATGTATTATTGCAAAATTTTTATTACACTGTTAAAAATCCCATTCGCTGTCAAGCAACTCTCGGCGAGAGGATTCTCTACGCTATTTATTACTCTTTGCTGTTAATTAAATTTTACTTTTACCGATTCATCATCGCTGCGTGTAGTTCGGAAGATAAAAGTCCAGAGGAAATCAAACTTCATCCGCAGAGAATAAAATCCGACCTATTTCGGACATGATCGAAGACCCAACCCATTATGATTCGTTTATTAGAATATTCTGGTATTTATTTTAATTCAATTTACTATTTTAAAGAAGCCGAAATTTCAGTAATCTGTCTTCCAGTATTAAATACTTCACAGTAATTCGTATACGAAGTTGTACGGACAACCCTTTGAGTATTTAGTGCTACAGTGTAGTGCAGATAATCCTATAATCCTATAATGATAAAATAATTAAATTGTTAATTATTAAAGATTCAAAGAGAATAACATATTTGTTATTGATATATTGAATAAATATATATCAAAAAGACTATGTTCGACTAGCGTCAATGCACTATTAATTTGTTATATGTTCTTCATTCAATATTAAACTTTTGATAATTTTAAGTGCCCAAAGGGCGATGATACGTCAAAATAATTTTGATGTGCTGACTGAAATCACACGTAAGACTTGGGAAAAATGAGAAAATTGTGGAACGGAGATTTGCTCAGGCCTGATGATGTAAATGAGTAATAAGTGAGAAGTGAAATTACTATTTTATCGGAGAAAGTGTTCGAGTTAGAAGTCTTTTCGTTACACGTGTATTATATATTTAAATAATTTAAATATCTATTAAATTATTAACATCATTTGATTTTATAAGATTACTAGTGTACGGCAAGAATATGAAATATTTACGCACATAATTTCCGAAACAAATACGTATATGTAGACTGCGGATTTTCAAGCAAATTCATATTTTTGAAAATAAAATTTGAAAAATTAGTCTTTCGTATTATGCGTATCCTGTGCAATTTAAAATTTTTGATAAACGCATGGAAGTTTGCAGCTTAAATACATGATATTGCTGAGAAATATTTGACAATGCCAGCAACATTTGGTTGTATCATATTTTTCAAATGTCGAAAATATTGTAATAATAAAAAGGATCCACTAGCTGCTGGAAAATGTTAATTTATTAGTTCTTATGTATCAAAATGGATTATACGGTTTTTTTAAATCATTACAATTTAGGATATCATACATTTGTTTCAAAAATTACGCTCATAAATATATTTACGTATTCAGGTATTTTCTTATATCTACGTTAATAATTATAAAAAAATAAAACGTACATTTTACCAGTGTTGAACTAATTAAAACACATATGTACACCTTTAACCTTGGAACAGTAACGTGGTGTCACCGATGGAACTTGATTTGTACGCATAATAAACTATGGAATTGCTTTTGATTTATCGTACCTTCCGGATAGAAGTAGAATTGATTAAAACGCAGTGGATAAACTTAAAATTTATACACGGTAGCAAAAATATTTGAAAATCGTTAACTGAAGCTAATAAATTGATTGATATCAGTATACGGCGCATTACGTCTGTTTGCGCAAGAAAAAAATCATGTTTCTTGATCGTACATGTATACGAGGCAAGTAAAAGCTTTTCCTAGTGATTTTTCAAGCAAATATTCGGTTTCATATCTGTAAAGGATGAAGTATTTATTAGAAACAGTATTTACTGAATTTTCAGGTAAATACTAGCAGGAGATTATGGATATAAAATAGTCTAGTATTGATCTTCACTTATACTTGATATTTAAAATCGTTTACTTATTTACTCACTTCGAACGCACGATATTTAATTTAAAAACGAAGCAGACGATTTTCAAGAATAACTGAGCAGCCGGATATTTTTGAAATACGAACCGGCTCTCAAAATGACGACGAGACAATTAATGATTAGTGGGCAACAATTCCGCTTTCGTGTTACAGTACGGTACAATATTCGCTCGCCTCAAAAGGCAACAATATTCTCAGCCATAATCGCAGACGATTGTAGATCAAAACTACAAGAACTGTCACACGGAGAGTGTTTTTTTCACCGTTGGAATATCATCAGCGAGTAACGAGTGAGTTAGTCGTCAGACGGGACGGCGTCGCCCTTAAATTCTCACGGTCGGGCAACGTTTCGTCGGGAGACGTTTCGCGTCGAGGAAAAATCGACTCGGCTGAGCGAACAAAGCTCGAGGACGGTGGAGAAAAGGGTGTGGAGAACACGGGTCTCCCGATCTACGCCGGTGAACTGTTGCTCTCCCAGCAGACAGCAGACAGCAGCAGCAGCAGCAGCAGGGCGATGGAAAAAAGGGCGAGGCGTGCTGCGACGAAACAAATGCAGGCTGGCCCGAGGTACGCTCTGCTCGATTTCTCGCGGAAGTGGGCCGCCGATGAAATATCTCCGCGGTGGCCTCGCGAAATGGATACGTTCGCCGCGGGAACTCCGCTCCGAAGCGTGGATGAGGCCGCGCGATCGCGAGCGTTCCGGCGTGCTCTTGGGAAATAATAACGAGAAGCTTTTCCCCGTATCCTGTGATCAGAGGCAGCTGCGCTCTCAAATATGATTGTCTCGGGTTAGTTCAAGCCTGGAACTACCACGCGACATTCTGCAACACGATGAATTACTGTTTCACTTCAATGATAATATCTCCGATAGCTACGCACCTACGACGGTAGTCTGTAAGAGTTTCAAGACTTCACACGGTCGTGGAATGCAGTTCCAAGAAAAGATGAAGGTTGAATCGCGGCAAGTTCTCTAAGATTTGAACGCTGTGTATCGATCGAGATGGTGAAATATCTTCCAGACGCAGTCACCTACTTTTTGGGATTTGTATTTCGTGAAAGCAATTTATTATTCTTGAATTAGAATAGTAATTATATTCAATAAATTAGTACAGTGGAAAAATTTTCTATTAAATATTGAGATCATATTGTAAAAGTAATCTTTGCTCCCATTAAATTTTCCTTCAAATTTTGTTCATTGATTTTTGAGCCGAGTTAGAACAGATTTTAATTCCTGAAAATGCGTCATTTCACTTGCTGAGCCAGCGACGTGCCACTCGTATGGTTTTTCTCTTCACATTCGCGAAGAGAGACACGTTAGATTTTGCGTAATAGATTATTTCTACTCCCTCTTTTTTTTATAAGCATTATTTTGTCTTTGAGGTGTATTACAATATTCCCTGTTTTTGTCTGTAATATTTATCAAAGATACAAATCCATCACTCGCAAAAATTCACATATGTCTATCAAATTTTGAACATAGTACGAATCTTAATTAACTCGCTCGTTAAAATTGGACGGTTTCCAAACAATTGACAACTATTTCTTATATTTGTTTAAAAAGAACTTGTAAATAAACGCCTTTCGAAACTCAATATAAAATGACCATCTATAGATTTTTGTTATATGATAGAACAAAAATACATTTTATACAATAATGTATTTTCCAATAAACGAATGTAAGAAAGATGGTTAGTTCTCCTTTATATAAATTTAATTAATGAATAAATCAATGCCTGTGTAATATATATACGTATACTTTCGTGATTGGCCTATGCATCTATTTAGAAAAGTCGTTTAACTTTCGTGACACTTGACATCCAGCCATAACTCCTGTACTTGGTTTTCGAATCTGATATCACGTCAACTCCTGCAAGAGGGGAGGCCCTCAAAATTGCGAAAGCCGCGGCAAGGAGAACGGGTTTGAATCGCCGCGATTGCGCGAGATCAGGCGATTGTTTTCAAGCGCTTTCAATCTACCAATGTAAAAATGCGTTCGCGGCGGTCACATTTATCAGAGGATCGCGACGATCACGGACAGTTCCATTAAAATGCAGACGATTTGAATCGCTTAATTGCACGGTCCGGCTAATCGTTCCCCGCAGTTTGTAAAAATATTTCCTTAGCAAGCTATCAGTTCGTGGCAAACTCGCCAGCCGGATAAACGAAGAGACATTCCCTTTGGAGCTGCCATCGATCACTTATCCAATATCCAACAGACTCTTCGTTCGCTTTCTCTCTCCAAGAATCTACCCAGTGAGATGTTCTCGTATGTGAATACTTTGTTTCTCGAGGGCGGTGCTCATCACCCTCTGTTAAATTATATGGGACTATGCTACTGAGTATATTCAAATGTTCTCTAGATAGACACAATGTAGAAAGTTTTCGAAATGCTTGATGTTGAAACTGTTGTCAAAAAATTGGTCGTCCATTTTTTTGGAGCTCTTATTTCAAACGTGGGGTTGTATCTTGCGCTCAGAGTGTCTAAATTTTCCTTCAGTTTATTTAGAGCTCACGTTGATTCTTATCAAACTGTTAATCTTTTTTTTATCGAGGATCACTTTGTACGAGGAACTCGAAAGTCAGTGCCATTTTTTTGCTAAGAATGACTTGGGACTGGCAGAAATTTGTACTTTTCTTCACTCTCGGTCAGCGGAACATCTATTATTTATCATAATAATTATATATTGATTGGCAGTTCCAACAAGCATAGAACACGTGACTCCGTTTAGAAAAAATGGAAATAATTTTGAGATCTCGCGAAAGCCTCCACCTCCAACAAATTTGCTAATCGTCATAACATACTTCCCTTGATACGGAAACGAGTTTTATTTCAAACTCAAAAAATTTTAGGATAATATGTCTTACAATATGTTCTTGATGAAAGTTTGTTCAAATTTGTTGAAGATTCCCTTCAATATTCATTCTGACTTAAAAATTAAGAAGATCCTATATATATCTTTAAACGGTGATAAACTGACGCGTTATGGAAAACAAGAAAAGACTGGATGCAAAATATTTCATCTACAGAGTTAAACGGTTGATATCAAATTGCCAGATATCTCGATAAAAGCGTTAAACGTTGGCTATCAGATCGCGAGACGTCTCGTTCAGAGTTACGAGGAGGTTAATCGAGCTTCCCTGAATAATCTGCCTGTGAACGAAGCTGTTTCATTTTTATATAATCAGATTTTGCACTCAATTAATAATTATACACCTCTTTGTGCACTGCCGGCTTCGGGATTTTCAAATTGATTCTCCCCGGAGCTAATTCGTTTGGCGAAAGTTAAAAAGGTTGTTCGCGAGGTCCTTTGAAAAGTCCGGAACTGGTTAAATTCAAGTATACTTGTAATATAAATTTCCAAACTTGATTCTCTCGGAAACGAGCCCTTAAATGAAAAAAAATTTCATTGTTTCCTCGCAACTCATTTTTGCATGTAGAATTTTCCACGGTATATATGGAATTATGTTCACCGAGAAGTTCATAAAGTTATAACAGCAGTATTGTAGGGATATAATTTAGATAGTTTATTATATTTTAAATAATAAAGAAAACGGGAATAAAACAACAAATGATAAATTCAAGACAGACAACTCAAACAATAATAATCCGAATAAACTTGAACGACACAATTAATATACAACACAAACTACTCTTTTTTACCACACTCATTCAACATACTTTTTCGACTCTCTCTATCGACACGCCCGACTTTCTTCTCTTTTAGAAACAAAAGCGCTCCAGTGCCTCGCACATCACATTCATACTTTTCATTCACGCATCTTCAGCACACAGGCCATCTATTAACAGTAAAAATAACTAAATATATAACCACATACAATAATTTCGATACTACAATATTAATATCGGTCAATAGTATTTTATTGATCAATAACACGGTGCTTTGCTCTTTTCGTCACTCGTGTATGTTGGCTCGAGGCAAAGTGTGAAACTTGAAATAGTAATATATTAATAACACAGCAACTGTATCGCGCACCGATATATCAGTGTTATCAGTAACACACTGCAGCGAAACGCGTTTTACTTTTCCATCTGTTTGATTCAGTATTGTTCAACGAAATTCGAGGACGTGATTTGAAATTAATTTTTAAGTAGTAACTTTATTCGTCACTCGTCGTTTCTTTCGAAGCTCGAGAATTTCAGGTGCATCAGCGACAAACGCGACTGAAAACTTTTCTGTTAACAAGCAGTCACTTTTGGAATGGAATTCGGAATGGATCTGGTGGGATCTAAGGGGTTAGTTATTCGTTCGACCAATCAGCTATCAACTGCATATCGATCACGAGTGTCACAGCGGCGCGTACAAGTATTATTGACGGTACGAATTATCCCCCCGCATCGCGATGAGATCTCTGGGATAGCCAATAGGATAATATTGTAGTACAGCCCCCCGTCTAATTATCGTACGTGCCTAATTTCAAGGTACCGCGTTGAAACGCACTAACCGTAACTAACGCCCGATCGGCAAATGCTATTAATCTGCAGCTTGACTTCTGCTAATCAGCCGCCTACAAAACACAGCCGAACCTAAGTTTCCTGTGCAGCTAGTTATGGGAAGTTGCTCCTCGGCAACGTGTGCAAGATCGTGCGCGTAAGTTGCCGTAAGTTCGATTTTGTTAAGTATTATATATTGTAGTTGGAAATTTACAGGAATTGTTTGCACCGGTAGGTTACACATCAATTCCAGCCGGCGATATTTCGAACAGGATGTTCAGCTAGTTAACAATAATATCCTGTTTCTTCGTTTCGCTCGTCTTCGCGGAAAGCGAAAACTTCCCTAATCCCGCCGGGTCGAAAGATACGGAAATTAAACATTTGTTAAATCGAAACTGCACAACACTTGGAGGTGACGCGCGTAATCTTTGAGTATTCTTTGCGTAATCGAAGTCGAGAACTGAGAAAACGAATCGAGTAAATGAAAGCTAAACGAAACGAAACGAAACGAAACGTGATATATTACATGTATCACGATAACACCGATCAAAACGTAACGATAACGATCTAATGATAATTTCCCCTCCCCGGTGAAATTTCAATGCTCCGCTGGCATAATCGGCCTTGCTCTTAGTCGATGGTAATTAAACGAGCGGAATTCCTGTCCAATCTTTCATCGAATCAACCGGCGCGACAACCGGTTGATGAAAATTTATCAATAGCGCTTACGATCTCACGGCTACGATGTTCCATTCCCTCCCTCTATTGATACTGTTTCACGGGTGATCAGAGATTGGCGGCAATCGATTAGCAATTACGAGCAGATAATTACCGTGCTGGTCTATACAGAGGATCGTATTCGTGACGAGGCCCACCGAGGTGTGTTTCGAATCTCGGCGCACACAACCGACCCCTCCTCCCCTCCCCGCCGATAACGCTCGTAACTAATCGATATCGCGTTTTCTCCCCCCGTGTCAATAATCGGAGATCGAGCATAGACCTCCGGCTCTCGCGTCGCGGGAATATTCCGGGAAAGCGGGAAAGGAGAGAGACGAACCAGCCAGCCAGCCAGTGGCTGACGCGTTTTATTCTGTGCGCGCTTCCTTCCCGGCGGGAAAAACGCAAGCTTTATCCGAGCGCGACCCACGGCCCGTCGTTATTTATAATGGCGGCCGCGCCGCGTTATTACTGTTGCGCGAGTGATGGAGAAAAATGGACCTGTTCGATGCCCGTTTTTTCTGATCGATTTCCACCCGTGCCTTGGAAAAAATGTTTCTCCCGACACGTTTCGAACGACTAAGCGCGGAGGAATTCAATTGTAGAAATGATTGGCGGAGTTACGATACAACAATCTGAACCTAAACCTAGCCTCTAAGGGGGAAATTATCGGAATCTCTAAAAAAAAAAAAGAAAAAAGAAAAACGCGTCGTTGCGAAAAAACTGATTAGCGAGAGGTGTTCCACGCTCTTGGCCACATTTTTCGCCCTTTGCGAGACCGTTGCAGAAAATAATTATTTCTTGAAATTCCGCCATGTGAACTTGATCCTTTCGTGTGTGATTATTCTCTTTGAAATAAAACGAAATTAAATTTAATTGAATTCGTTGCAACCGAGACTAAAAATTCGTACCCCCTGAACGGGTTAACAGATTCTATACGAGACTTCTAGGTATTTTATTATTACCGTTAGGACTCGATCGCTATTTGTTCTTTATCACTGGAAAGGAAGTTTCTTTCACCTTTTTCCTTTACTATTTAACGCGCTGAGATTTCAATAAGCCGCACGTGCAAATCACAGGATCGACGGTATCGCCACGGCTCTTAAACGAATTGAGTGCGAGAATCAGCGTTTAGCCGCTCGGCACCGAGAGGAAACCGCGCCACCGCGTCGTCGACAAATACCACCGGGTTAACCCCTTTCCCCCCCCCTCCCCCGGTGGTTCTCTACGCCTGTACTCGCTTGTTTTAATTTCATCGTAAAGAACCGACTCGTTTAAACGATGTATGCTAACACCTGCAGCCACCCGCGGACTAACTGGCCAAACGCCCGGCGTTCTAGCGTTTCAACCCCCTGTGACGCTTACCGCGGCACGAGTAGCCGGGATTATTGTATTCGCGGAGGCGAAAAAAGTGGCAAAAAACGAGCGGACGGTGCAGAGAGAGAGAGAGAGAGAGAGAGAGAGAGAGAGGAAGGGAGGAACGAATGGAAACGTATTGCCGGCAGGAAATGAATTTTTACGATATTTACTTTAAAAGTTTCTTTTTTTCTCCTATTTTTCTTTTTCGTTTTTCCTTTTCTTCTTCTGCTTCTGCTTCCGTTCGGAACCTACCCGGCGTGGCTGTGGATAGTTATCGACTTCCGCGGCCACGTTTTTCCATCAGCGAACCAAGATTCCGACGCTTCGGAATATCCGAAATCCGAGCGTACGGCCTCGGGGACAAATCGTTTCCGACCGATCGAGCCGAACGTCTAGACGAAATCGTTCGTATCGCGCCTATCGACCCGCGGAGCGCTTCCGCCCTTGGTCTAACCCCCAAACCCACCCACCTCCACCCCCATAAACCCTGGTTTCGAAACTGAAGGTCGCGGGAAGAGAGGTTTGCCGGGAAGTTTAAGGTTTATTGCCGATCGATATCGCGACGCTTTTGAGAATCGGGAGGGGACCAAGCATAATAAAAGCAATTGCGAAGAGTCGATTCTTTTTTACAATCTCTTACAATTAAATTCATTTAAAGTAAAATTCAGAAGAAATTGCAGTCTCGAAACCAATGATCCTGGCTTTTGCGCGAAATTCTTCGAATTGCAATAATTTCCCTCGGTTCGTTAGTGATTTATTTTCTCTTCGTCGAAGATCGTCTTGGGCCATTTTCCCGAAAAGTCGCGAGACACGAGAAAGAGAAAGGAAAAAAAGAGGGAAAAAAAGAGAGAGAGAAGAAATTGGCGGAAGAGAAGAGGGCGTGAGTTCTTTTTTTCGATTCGACATCGGGAATGTAAACTCGGCTAAACCGAGTGTATTATGCATGCCGGGAAATAGAGCGTGCAGACCGGTTCCATACGTGTTGGCGTTTTCGACACACGCTAACGCGTCCGGGAGTTGGCAGCCAGGGCTCGGAATTCTGATAATCACGTTACACTGAACCAGTTGTAAAATTCATGCCTCGTAAATACGAGATCGCCATTCGACGACAGTCGACTCGATCTCTCTCGATTCGGGTAAATTCTTTCTTCTCCGAATCGGTTCGGAAATCGATTTATTTGCTCCTCTTAGTTTAGAGTAAAAACCTTCGATAAATCGAAGGTCCGAGCGGTGCAACTCCTCCCGATGAATCGAGTCGAATGTATTTAATCCTTGAACGCACGGTTCTCTCGAATGCGATAAAACGAACCTTGAAACCCGTCGATTTATGCGCGACTCCAAATTCCGGGCAAATAACTTGAAAAATAGCTACGCCTGTCACGTCTTTTGTTATTTTGCAAAATAATATGGAAACTTTAGCACGAGTGTTCATCTCGTTGGTTGTGCGAGACGACGATTTTGAAATTACTAAGAAGAAAAATTATTTGATATTTTTATGAAAAAGACGTTGCTTTAGGCGAACGAGGCTTAGCAGAGGGAACAAGCATTTTACGAATACCATTATACCAGGACTACGTTTCGATTCTTAACCCAATCACATCAAATGACGAGCTGTAGTCTCATGAAGTTGCCATAGCATTTAACTTCTTGATCGCCGCATTTTTTTAAGGACCGCGCATCAGATCGCCGTAATTTTAAGAAAAATGTACTTTTACTAATAAATAAATAATTTAAATATTTTTTACTCGCATAATTGGCGAGCCACAATCATAATTAGGCTATAATTTGCACAAAAAAAGAAAACACTTGATTCTCACTAGGGTTGCCACACGATAGATCAAATACTGAATATTAAAAAAATTAAAAAAGTTATATGCATGTTTGTTAAATTTGAAATGTTACAAACCTGTAATCTAAAAAATACACATATATATTATACACAATGAAACTAATATTTATTCATGGTGTGGTATGCTTTCGAGTAAATAGTTGGGCAGAGTGGAATTTTACAGTTTTCGCACGCGAATTTTGTTTCTTGCCTTTTTTTCTCGGATAAATCCAGAATCAATGAAGAATATATATATTTTTCGATTTTTTTTTAGTGATAGAAAATGATTCTACATGTCACTGTTAAGAAATCGAAATTAATTTCGCTTTTATTTAAGGTATAGGGATTGGCGCGTACTAATGCGCGCACGGTGATCGAGAGATTAACAATCATACTAGTTGCTACGTATATTGCCGAGTTCAATCTTTTAGTATCATGCATGCAAAATTTCGGACATTTATCTTTACTCGTTGATTTTATGTGATTTTTTTTTTTCAAATCATGCTCTCATCCCCACTGGTAGGGTGCTTAAATCTGATTTCACAGCAAGTAGGACATTTAAATACGATCTCATTGGGTTAAGCAAGAAGTTTTCTTATAGATTCTAAAATGACAGAACGTCCCGTCGAGATTCCAAGAACTCTTCGCCGTTTCTTTCTTACTCGACGATAATAAACTTTACGCAACTAAGTAGAATCTTTCGCAGGGAACTTGGCTACTGTCAAGCGAGTCTCGTGCATCGGTAACGATGCGTTGAAAGTGAATTTCTCGAAGAAACGTGCATTCACGCTGGCCGGCTGAATGAAAGCGGCGAAGCGAAGCGAAGCATCGATTTTGTCAAAGTAGCGACGACATAATCGATCGACACTTTATTCCGATTAACACCGAAAACCGAGCGAAGAGATATATACTCGTCCCCGCGTTACAAACGCGAGCAAATACAATTTGTCTCGTGATTTACAAATTACAAACGTTCCCTGCTGAGTGCACGAATTTGCAAGTATATTTATGCAAACTCGTGTTCAAATACATACACTCAAAGTGCAAATGTACTTTTAACGAGAACTTCCCTTTTTTCTTTTCTTTTTTTAACAACTCTGTTCAAACTTGAGATTTTATTTTGCAATGTCAACGAAAAAAAAAGAAAAGAAAAGAAAAGAAGAGAAAAGAAATACGCGACGAGTATGTCGAAGAATATATGACGCGAGAGAGATACGAGGCTACTGTCAGCGTAATCAGCTAATGTCACATGATTACCTAGACAGTTCGATGGCACGGTCGTGCACACGCATATCTGCATCTTCTCTGGCTGGGGGGGGGGAGGATTCGAGAGAAGACTCGCGCCATCGGCACGAGAGATAGACGATAGTAGCTATTGAGACGCGGTGTGTAAACTCAGACTACCCGCTTTTAGTTGATTAACGCACGTCGACCGTGACTCACCGGCGAATCTCGAGTACAATGAAAATAGCTTCTGCCGGAAAGACGGATTACTCCAGATTATTGACTTTCGACTCGCGACGGAACGGAGAGCAAGTCGGCCCGCATGAGGAAAAGAACCGAGCGAGACGATGAATCCGCCGGTCTGACCCGATACGGTGCTGTACCACTGTTCCACGGAAATTCCATCTAACGATTCCTCGTCAACGCGCAGCTGCGTTTCGCCTTTCTCTTTTATTGTTATAATCGTCCCGATAGAATAGAATCAGACCTGCGGACATTTACGCAGATCATCGCTCGTTGATCAGGCTCTGGATCAAAAAAAAATTTTCTATGGAAAGAGTCAGAAAATTTCCAATGAATTCTACAACACCGAAGAAGGTTGAAAGAGAGATTAAAGCTCTTCGTAATAGAGCTTCGTTGCTTCATTTCGAAGGAGGAGAGGGCGAAAGTTCAGCGTTTCGAGTAAAATCAGAAAGAGCTAAAAGGAATTTTGATCGATTCAAGTACACGCGACATCGAAGCGGTTGAAACAGAGATTCGTCCGAGGAGATGTTCACTGTAGCGAGCCTCGACTTCGCTTTACTACTTCGCCAGAAGAACAGATCGAAAAGAGAGGGCGAGAAAATTCAGCAGTCACGACGTTATCGCGATCGCGTGATCGATCTGGGTAAAACTGCGTCCATCGCGGTATATATTGCCGCCGGATAAACAGGTGGATGGCGCACGCGATGAGACGCGGCGCTGTTAAATGAAAGCCAGGCTGGAAAGATCTAGCATCCGGTCGTGTGTGTTACACGCTCTGTAAGGAGGAATTTCGTTGACGAAAGAGAAAGGAGCGGGACGAGGAGCAACCAACAACCACCGTGAAATACAGAGAGTAAGAGAGAGAGAGAGAGAGAGAGAGAGAGGGAGATGGACAGGGTTGGAAGAGGAAACTCTGAGGGATGGAAGGTGGAAAGGGGACGAGCTTGCTCAGCAGATTGGTATCAATGGAGACAAATTGAGTTGGCCGGTGATCGATGAAGCTCACCGGCCGTGACGCCAAGTTACGGTAGCGTGCACAACGTTTTCCCTTCCTTCTCTCCTCTGCTCGCGTTTACCATCGACGATACAGAGAGAGAGAGAGAGAGAGAGAGAGAGAGAGAGAGTCTCTTTCTACAGCGGCATTCGTTTGAGAACATATCTTCGCGGAGGCTAGTATCGCCTGAATTTACATCATCTTCGCTTAGAAAACTGATCTGATTATCTTTCAGACATCCTTCGAGACGATGAACAACACCAATTTGCGTGCTTCGTGATCCATTCCGTTACCAATGTTATATTCAACGAAATTTGCGAATTCCGTTGGAGAATTTCTAGCGTCTTCTGGAAACGATTGATAAACTGATATTGGAAATATTCCAATACTGTTATAACATTGTACGCACGGGAATTCGAGAATTAACGAATTATGCCGTTGGAACAGCAAAAACTGCAAAATACACGAACCTCGAGCGATTTCCCCATCAAGATTCCGCGATATCCTTCGTCCAGTCTCTCATCTTTTGCAAATCGTGTACGGCGCGAAGTCTTGGGGGAAAGTTTCCTCAGCCGACGATCGACTTACATGCATAATAAATCGTCGCCTGAATATCCGGGCGAGTCGCGAGTTGAATCGCGCCGAGGCGCAGTCAGCCGACTAACTCGCAAACTGGCGAAACTAGTGCCGTTCTTAGTGCAAACATCGCGATATAATCAAGCAAATCAATCCTTTAAACCCCGAAAATTGTATTATCGTCTCGAAACTTCGGCATGCTTTGAGCGCGAAATGACTTGAAAAAGTGCGAGCTATCTAAGAATTTTCTAATTTTATTTCCTGCTTTGGTTTACACTGTTGCAATCGCTATGCATCACTGTTAATTGAAAATCCTGCAAATTAACTACCGCTGGTGTGTGTGTGTGTGTGTGTGTGTGTGTGTGTGTGTCCTAATAAAGCCATAAAACTCTGTAAAATTTCTCCTCTGGAGATAAAACAATTATCGTACGTAGGAAATAGAATTCTCTTTTGATCGTTTGAATCTGTGAAACGTGAGCCTTCTGCTGGGAAATTTCGCGCCGTGAGATGAAAAAGCAACGGGGCAATTCGAAAAACACAGAGAGTGCCAGACGTTCGTGTGCAGGTTGCATTAGGCATTAGGGTAGAGAAGATAACCGACCGGCCTCGGCAAACGGGAGATTCGAGGAGGCAGCAACCGGAACGAGGATGGGTATCCAACCGGTACAAGCGCAGTACGAAGCGGCTTTCTATCAAATTATAAGTTGTCACACGGATGACGACGCAGCAGCGACGAGCTGACTCCTGGCTTAGCTTTCCCAGTTAACGCCGCCGCCAATCAGACCCACCGACCTACCCCTATCCCTCTTCCCCACCCTCTTTTCACCCTTTCATCCTGTCTGCGTGTTTCTTCTTCTTCTCGGGAAGGGTTTGCCTTCTCTTCTGGTTTCCCCTCTCTGTTCGCGAAACTCTCTCTGTCTCTCGTGCGTGTGCAAAGCAATATTTGATCGTCATTTTTCCCCATTCTATTTGTCTATCACTTCGAACGTTAAAAAAGAAGAAAAAAAGACAAGCGTCTTGGACGTTTGCCGAGATATCGGCTTGGTATTTTCTTGAAAGAACATAGCGTGAGCGAGTCGTAAATTGCCACACGCGTACAGGAAAGTGAATCGATTAATAATTGTAATAAACAATTGAAGACAATGCACGGACGTTTCACTCGCGATCGTTTCTCGTTTTTCCAACGTAACGAGAAGATAGAAAAATATCTTCGTTCCTTCGGAATGTTGATCAAATAGACTGGAAATTCATATTCTTCACGATAAGCAGCAAATAAATCCTAAAATCCACTTCTTGATATATCTATGAAATTCGACCGGTGTATCTCTCATTCTCTTTTATTCATCATTTTCTTTCTCTCTGCCGGTCGTTTCGTCATACTGTTCGCGACAGAGCGCTGTCTCTTCCGGTTCTTGAGCGCCCACACGGAAGGAAGGAAGGAAGGGGGGAGGCGCTTCACAGTCAAGGATTTGCATACGAGGAATTTATAATTGGCCACTGTTTATCTTATGCCAGCCAGAGGAGCGGATCAGCCACTTTACAGACTGGCCAGGAACGTTTCCCATCCACCTTCGTTAGCTCTTTGCTCGAGTTCCCGTGGAGAAATCGGGACGTATTAAACGCCCAGGCGTCTTGGAAGGGATTCCGCCGAGCGGAGAGATCACGGCTCTTAACAAAGATCGTCGACCGCGTGAGACCCAGAATCTTCAGAATCTCAGCCAAGAAACGATGTTCATTTTTCGGTCGCTGATTAATTTTTTTCTTTTTTTTTTTTTTTTTTTTTGGTCAGAAACGAACGAGATCTCGAGAGAAATTTGGAATTTCTTCAACGAATTCTGGGATATTTATTGTAATTTACAGTTTCTTAAATCCGAGCGGAGAGAAATCAAATCGAGCAAAGGAGAATTATCATCAGCCACAAATCTATCAGTATGCAAGCTAACAGGGGGAACGTCTCACGTTTCTAGACGAGATTTGGAAAATTCTTTTTTTTTTAAACACACCACTGAAAATCCACGGTGATGCGAAATTTACGAAATTTACTGTTTTACCTTCCCTTCCCTTACCGACATCGGGCAGCGTATTTTCGAAAAACTATTAATTCCGGGGGGGGGGGGGATCGAGGTTTGCCAAGGGATTCTCGGCGAGGTTCCAAGCATATGAGGCTCGAAACGAGCCGGCTACGATTTGGCAGTTCTTCCATTCGGTAGACACACCCATCGCGGGCGGTGAAAAGATATCGCGATATTATACGATGATAATGGGAGGGCCCGTTCAATAACACCGCGAAGAATAATAGCAGCGGCATTGTGTTTAATGGCTGGGGTAGTCTACGAAGGGAATCGAGGTTTATCGCGGAATGGTAGACGTTAGGGTTCTTCCGGTTGACGAATAGCCCCACCGTCGAATTCGGCCATGTCGATGTCGATGTCGATTCGCCACCTACTCTACCGAAGAGTTTTCGAATCTCGCGTAAGATTCAATTGCACGGATTACTTTCCTTCAGAGAAATGCCGCATCCAAGTTTCGAAATCGGAGAGATTGTAAAAAGTACCGTGCGCGACGAGGATGTGCACGTCGTTAATACAGATGTTTCCAGTAGAATTTTCTACAAATGCGCAAAACACGTTCGCAAGAAAAATTCTGCAAGCAACAATTCTGATAAATTCAGACGTTAATTAACGAGCATGCATGGCTACTCAAGGTTTTGAATTTAATCGTTCGCGTCTTTCGAAGTCTCGGCCATCGGTCACGAAACAATAGAAACTACGAAACATCGTTAAATTTTCGGCATTCCCTTCTTGTTAATGGCGAACAAGATTTCTGATTCCTCGTGTTCCTACAGGCCGGAAGCGAACTGGTTTCTTCTTCCTTGCTGCTCTCTGCCGTTCACGCCGCCGACGGGAAGGACGAGGGGGGAGAGATGGAGGGGGGGGGGGGGAAGAGAGAGAGAGAGAGACAGCCCTGCGCTGCCTCTTTACGAATTGCAAATTTTCGGCAAGTTTTCGTTAGGGAAATTCAACCGGCGGTGTTCACTGTATACAAAGTGGCACTAGAGGATAGAGTAGATAGCTAAGAGGAGCGAGGAGAGCAGAGTCTCGGATACGCGCTCCACGGTAAAAGCACAAATATTTGACGGGTAAATAGAGTGATACTTGATGCGGCGCTGGTTGGTTCAGAGTAGCAAGCCCGCGCTACTGCTGCTGCTGCTGCTGCTGCTGCTGCTGTTGCTGCTGCTACCGGTGCTATCGTCTGACCTCAAAGCCGCTGCTGTCGTTGTGGCGTGTTGCTAGCGTCGCCAGCTACTCGACGATAGTCAACGATCGACGTTTCGTTCGACCACGGCTCGGCTAGACTTCGACTAGACTCGCTTCACTAGGTAGCTCGGATCACTTCAGCTCGAGTAAATTGTAACTTGCTTAGGTGTTTTAGGCACACGTGTTCGATGGCAAATTTCGCCAAATTCGAATCTCGGACTCGGCCAGATAGCGAACGTAGAAAATGCTGCCAGATTTCCAAGAATTTCTGGAACTTTTTCTTCTTTCTTTTCTTTTCTCTCGTTCGCTTCGAGAGGAAACTCTGAAAGGGAGAGCTCTGTTCGAGAGAGTTTTCGAAGCAGGGGACCCTTTCTCATCCAGGGAAGTCTCCAAGTTGCGCAAAGTTGCGCGGAATTTTGATTCTCAAAGCACAAGAAGCAGCCGGTGACGAAAGTACAACGACATTTCCAATGAGAAGTGTTCCAACTGTAACGTGTCGGAAAAACCGAAGGTTTCCTTCCACGGTAAGAAACTGGATGACGATGGCGGAGACCTGTGCAGCCGGTAGGCTGGTCACGGATGTGACGCACGAACGGGTACCACATAGCCCTTCTTCCTTTTTTTTCCACTCCTCTTTCTCTCTCCCTCTCTCTCTCTCTCTCTCTCTCTATCTCTATCTCGTTCTTTTCCGTCTTCTTTTGGCCCCTTTGGCCATCCACCGCTGGGAATCCTAATATCCACGTTTGACGTCATGCCAAATACGTACCCTTACTCGTCTGGAATAAGTCACGAGCGACGCCGCAATAGAGGATTCGAAGCAAACGTCGAAGAAGAGGAAGAAGAAGAAGAAGAAGAAGAAGAAGAAGAAGAGGAAGAAGAAGAGGAAGAAGAAAGAAGCGGCAAAAAGAGAATAGGCGGTCCTGTAATACAGATGTCCAGAAATCTTCTTGACGACGTATTGTATCTGTCGTCTGGTACGGGTACATGGTTATCGTTAAACAACCATAAACGAAAATAACTACGGATTTTCGTCCCGTGGACACGCGTGGAATTTACAAGTGACCGATGGACCGGTTGATTGCTCCCTTTTAGATTGGAGAAAGATTCGACGATGACCGAAGAGAAAAGAAAAAAAAGAAACACATAAACGACGGATATAAGGACAGGACGAGGAAAGTCTATTTTCAACGTTTGCGTTGAAACGACGTAATACCGATCGAGAACGGAATTTCAGTTCACTCTGACAGCTGAAGTTAATCTCTTAAAACTTCTGGCTCTGGTTGCACTTGTAAAAATGTCCACGATTCACCTGTTACACTCGTACTTTTACAATAAATACGTGTAAACGTTTCTGCGGATCACTGGATTCGATTACTGAAAATTATTAAAAATTCAATCGGAAGGAGAATCTTCGGACAGCGAGTTGTTCTTCGAAAATGGGAGTCGCGAAACACACATACACATACACACACACACACACACACACACACACACAGGTGTGTTTCGTCGATTATAAACGCGGCAACGTCTAGACAGGGCAGATCCAGCGAACGCATTATACGACTTGATTTCTACCGGACGACCGCGGGTATTGTCGCATTGTTCAGCCGCTGATTGGAATTTAAATTTTATTCATAGGCTCGTTTATATCCGGCCAGTTATGTATTCAAATCGGACCGTAGTCCGGCTCGTGGCGCACGCGAAAACCCGCCCGGTACGATTCCGCTTACCTAACCCCGGTGGTGGAGCCCACCTGCTCGCAACGCTCGCGATAATTTTCTCGATTTCTATATATCGAAATCACCGACACTGGCCATCGGCCAGTTTGAAAAGCGGAAATATTCGTTGATTTCATTCCGGCCGTTTTTATCCACCGGCAAAAATGTTAACCACCGCGTGCGTCTGCGCCGCAAACCTCTATCTACAGGCATCTTTTTTTTTTTTAATTATTTAGTTAGAATGCTACGGTGTAAAGTTCCGGTGGTTTCGATCATTCTTACTGTGTAAATTGTCACTTGATTACGCTTGCTTGGTACAAGACAGTACCAGCGAAGGATACTTGCTTTTTCAAAGAGATCTTAAGTAAATATCCTGAATTTCGGTACCTAAGTTTCGGTACCCAGTCGAGTGAAAGAATCGCACACGTAATTCTTTGACAATTTAAACGAATGTCCCACAGCGTCATTCAACACGTCTTTTGCAGTCAGTTTTGAAGAAAAAGTTCCGAATAAAAATAGTAATTTTTATTTACAAATCGTTGTTTACAAATCCTCTCAAGTTAGAAACGGCACGATTAAAACCAACTGTGCGAATGCTCCAAAATTTTTGAACACCGGCGTGCAAAGGTGAGTCTGTACGTTGTTTGTCCGTCGAATAAAACAAAAAGAGAAAAAAAAAACGACTACATCCACTAAATATTCCTCTCTTTTTTCCCCTCCCCCGTACGCGCCCGTTGTTCCTTCAAATGTCGAGAGCGAAGAAGAGGCAGGATCGAAACGAACCGAATTATTAACGAAACCGAGGTTATTAACGCGTTTCACGAGCCAGCGGAGCCAGCAACGCCGCGGCATCGACGAAAAGCAAACGTCATAATTGCCACGTAATTATGCGCATTTTAATTTGTAACTCGGTCCATCCCCCCACCCCTGTGAACTCGCTACCCTTCCATTCTCCACGCTTTACTTTGTCCGCGGCGCGGTATCACGCGGACAGCGACGCGAAACGCGAGCAATCGCAGCAAATTACAATCATGGCTGTTTGACGTGCGTGAGAGTTTGATTTATTAATCATCGGCCCGCAACGGGACAGTCCTCCTCCTCCTCCTCCTCCTCCTCTTCTCCCGAATATTTTCGCGCCGTCGCGCGCCCGCCGGTAATTCCCTCTCTCGCGAAACCTCTCACGCCGCTCGTTGTAATTTATTCGCCGCGTGTTATTTGCCTCTGCGTCGCGCTCGTCCCCGTTCTTCCTCCTTTCCCTCTTCTCTTCTCTTTTCTCTCTCTCTCTCTCTCTCTTTTTCTTCCTTTGTTTCCGTGTTCTTTTGCGCAATAAAATTTTTGGGACAACAAACACCGTGGTGGTACCGTCGTGGAAATATTACTCGGCCGCTCACCCCGGTTACAACTCGCGCGACGGTAACAACCACGTCAGCGATGAATTCTAGATTTCTGATTCCTCTTGTTCCTTTTTTTCTAGAAAATTCACGAGAATGTTGGCGATTCAAGGATGACGGGGTAGGTAGAAGTCGATGGACGACACACGCACGCGCACACACTCACGCGCGCGTGAAATAATTGAAAATATATTTCGCGAGGTCGTCGGCGGAAAATCAACGGCGCGAATCGATCAAATATTAGTAATCAAACGCACCGACGACGGCGAAAACACGAGCATAATGAACCGACTTGTTTGCTAACGTCAACGCGGCGCGTGTATTATTTACTCGTTAGTGTCATTCACAAATTCGATACGCACACGTGGTGAGGGAGGGGGGTAGGGGGGCGCGCATTATGCTGTCGCGCGGTGCGCGTTTCTACGATTCATCGGCATTAACGAGGCGTTTCGGTGTCAGCAGTGAAATTTCGTTTCGTGCGCGTGTCCCGAGGAAGGGGGCGTGGTGTGGCACCACGTCGAAAAATCGAAAATCCGTGCCGATTATCGGCGACGTTCGGCCAGCGCCAGCGGTCAACCGGAAGCCAGTTTCGCGCGGCTTCTCGTTAATTCGCAGGAAATTCGCCGATATTACGGATTATATATTCGTTTGACGCTGAAGCTTTGAGGCACAGTTTCAAATCTCGATACGATACTAAAGAATTCAACGCGACGCGTATTTATCCGCGCGCCTGAAATCGCAAAGAAAGAAAAAAAAAAAAAAGAAAAGAAAATCTCTCTTCGTCACGCCTGTCATAATTTCACGCGTCGAAAGATCGACGATGAGCCGAACCTCGGACGAGATCGTTCGAAATCGAACTACGACGGACATAGAGGGAAATTGTCGAACGATCGAGCGGTTCCAGCCCAGGTAGGAAAAGCTCAAGTTCATAAATACGCGGAAGCTTGCGCGCGTTTGGCAAAGTATTAGAGGGAACGCGCGCGGTCGGTAATATCGGTAACCGCATTTAAATGACCGGCATCGTGCGGTTCCCCCCGAATAGGATACTTTTGAATTGTAACGCCAACATTGGCGGTACGCTCTGACAGGGAGCGGGAGTTTCTAATGGACACTTAACTTCAATTAAACTAAAATTCGAACTACCTTCCCGCCGTCGAATGTTAGCGACGCCCGTTCCGCCAGTTATTATACTCCCGTCTAAATCGCGTGGGCGAGACCAGCGCGCGAAAAGGATACCGGATAGCGAATTCGACCGTGTCCGAAACGATTCATTACCAGGCGACCAAAAGTACCAGACTTCCGCTAATGTTGCGCGTTCCCGTTCCAGCGTGGTCGGCGAGCGTGTTTGTTGTTTCGCATTAAAGAGAATACGTGTCCCGAGTCGTTTGCCGAATTCCGTAACGCTTCTAACAGAAATGAATTCGAATTTAATTACCTTTCGCAAAAGTATACACACACACACACACACTCGTGCGACTCGATCGACTCGATATATTTTTCGTCATCGTACGAAATGTCGTTTAACTTTGCCAATTTTAAAACGATAAACGTGACGCTCGTCCTAAACCTTGTCTTAGTCGAGATGTCTATAACTAGGAAATGAAGAGGAACGGAAGATCAGAAGGGTTTCTCTTCTCGAAAAGCAAGTCGACCGAGACACCGAGTTACTGTCTATGTAGATTACTATACTGCATAGGGGGCACAGGTTCGAGAGAACAGTAGAAGAAGATGAAGACGACGAAGAAGAAGAAAAGAAAGAAAGAAAGAAAGAAAGAAACAGCAGCCGCTGAGTGGAAGTCGCATACGAAACTCCGGGTAACTTATCACTTTCCCTTAATCCGGATCAGCGGGACGACGGAACCGGGCGATGTTCAGGCTTGCACCGTTAAATATTCAGAAGAAGTCTGGCCCGGTGTAAATCAGAGAGGCAAACCGACCCTCTCTTGCCAACCCCTTCTTCTCCACTGTTTCTCCGATGCATTGCTCCCACGTGGATGCTTCGCCACTCGATACACACACGTACGTACATTCTCCGCTGTTCAGGCTCATCCTCGACAACGCTCTTTTTTTCTCCACCCGCGTCGACCAATGAGATTTAACTACTTCTTCTTCGTTATTTACATCCTGCCGTGGAAAGGAAGGGAGCAACCAGCGATTTCGAGCAAAGGCGATGGTCGTTCAATGGACGGCCAGCGAGCGATTGTTTAACTCTACCGGAAGAAGAGAGAGAAAGGCAGAGAGAAGAGTCGAAGAATCTTTAAATTTCTACATTCCTAAAGATTTCTATACTTCTAAAATTCGGGAATTTCCGAATTCCCAAACTCCATAGATTCCCAAGTATCCAGCAGTCTTCTTACGATTTTCGCGACTCGTTGACGACGAATCACCCGACTGCCAAATCTCTAATATCCCCAAATACTCGAGATTTCTGCACTCTCTGAAATTCACAAATTCCCAAAGTCCTGGATTCCCGAATTCCAGCAGTTCTCTTGCAATTTTCGTACAATTTTCGGGATTCGTAGGATCACTCGACTGCCAAATCTCTAATATTCCCAAATACTCGAGATTTCTGCACTCTCTGAAATTCACAAATTCCCAAAGTCCTGGATTCCCGAATTCCAGCAGTTC
>WIUT01002444.1:0-23763 GCA_010645135.1 Tetragonula clypearis | reverse complement strand
TAAAGGGCGAAAGTAAAATGCGTTTGAACGTAAAAAAAGAGTGTGTGTGCGTGTGCGTGTGTGAGTGTATGTATGTGTGTGTGTGTGTGTGTGTGTGTGTGTGTGTTACTCATTATATATATAGTTATAATCAGAATAAATTTCATTCTTTTTACTATACATATAGTAATTATATATAAATTTTTGTAAAATCCTCTTACTGATTTATTTTATATTGCTTTGAACTGACATAAGAAACATCAATATTTGAGAATTCGTCTAATTTTAACTAAGAAATTAATTAATACTTAAATTTTTCTGTTTCTTAGTTTAATTATTTGAAATTTAATAATTGTATACAGACTTTTGTGACTGACTGTAATATTATACATCATATCAATATTTTATTATACTTTTTAATAAAAATTGACTTTCTAATAAACTATAATAGAGTAATTTATTGATAATTCGTACAAAAAATATAATTTACCAATAGGCCATATGAGAGAAATACAAATACATATATATATAATTGAATGAAGTATATCAAAATGAACAAACATCGAGCGAATACATATTCACATTGAATTACTAAATCACATATAATAGTACGTAGAAATATTACTTTCAAAATGTATCTTAAACATTGAAATGCATTTCCAGAGAATTTCATATAATGTTACATTTTTTTATTATAGACATAAGTATACATATACGCATATCAACACAATCGTATTACACAATTTCATTGTTTAGACTGTGCTTAAGTTTTTGATAAATACGTATGCTTAAAATGCACATACATTTGGAATATATTTATACTTTTTATTTGAAAATAAAATTTACATAACATAATTTATTTACATGACAACATACAATATATTTGAATAATGAGCAGAAATTGATCCAGTTACAAGAAATTAACAGAACGCGGTGAACAATTCAAATCGATTTACACCGATATTCGCCAATACTTATAACCAGTGGCAGCTCGTGTGTGTAAAATTTTTTTTGGGAGAGCCAAAACATCCTACAAGACATATTTTGCTTTTTTTGTTTTCTACATACTCGTTAAATACTACATACAATTACGTTAAAATTCTATATGCTCTCTCTAATCAGTTTTGTTCATCACGTTGTTACATACTGTGTTCGAGTCAGGCATGTTTTAATCGGGAGAAATCCATTCCGCTTCCGGTCACCGAATAATTAAAAACCTATTTTAAATCTTCACTTTTCAGTCATTAAAATATTCGAAATATTCTACGATCTTAACATTTGAGTTATTAAAAATTCTTTTCGTAAATATCCTTTCTTTAGAACGATCTGTACGAACCAATCAGATTGCACGTAGAAACTTGGCGCCGTACTAACCTATCAAATACGCTTAAAATGTTCAACTTTACAGCTATATATAACATTTGAACTAGGGATTCCTAAAGTTAAAACTTGCTTAAAGTTTTGTCAAGTCGTCGAAATTTATCAGATCACTGAAAAAGTCCATGATTTTTTTTATCTAAAATAAAACTTAACCAAATATATATTACTGAAAATTGCAAAGTACCTCGTTTAGATATTTGAATAATGTTGATTTCAACTTTAAAGAATATTGTTACTTACGTAATGCAATATTAAGGGGAATTAATTACTTCTATACAAGTTGGCAATCGTGTACAATATTGTGAATGCTGATCACCCCTCAGCTTATGAAACGAATTCTCGGTCTCTGATCGGTATATAAAAGAATTGATAAGTATGAGCGAGTCTCAATCGAAGAAAGTCAAGATGAGCTCGTTGGCGCAGTTAAAAGAAATTACAACGATCGTCGCCGATACCGGTGACTTTCAAGGTAAGCAAGTAAAAATTTAACAGTAAAAGATTTTGTACTTAATTCATGCGTGGTCAAAGGTGAAGGTGACTATCGAAAGTGTAGGAAAATTCCAACAGCGCATTTTTATTTCATTTATCATTTACGTTGAAAATGTATATTACTCGAGAGAAAAATATTTTTATCTATCTTATTGTATATTTATATTATAAATGTACGCAGGTGTATGAGTATAAAGCAAAATTATTTTACCAGAAAGCTAACGTCAGTTTAAAGGTCAATCACGTTGTACATATAGAAGTGGGGGAAATTACAAAATCTTCCGATCTTACGATTGCTTTTTTTTTTAATAGTTGCATGATAATGTCTTTACTTACCAAAAATTACAGAAACGTATAAATAAATTATTATCGTTTATCGTTTTTTAAATTTTTAAGTAATTTCATTGTAATTGTTATATCATTAAAATATATTATTTCCTATTGTAATTGATAGTGTTAATTGAAAATTTCAATTTTTATATTCGAAATGAAATAAGTAACTCTAATTTCATTGATTTATTTTTAATTCTATGATTATTCTTTTGAATGATATTTCAGTAATACTCCAGCGTAAAAAGATTTTCACTTATCGTGTAATTTGCAAGGTATACGTCGCACAAATATGTATTGCTTTGAGATAAAATATTAAAGATGACGTGATATAAACATTTTGTATTGAAATTCATTTGACTATATAAAATAAAATAAATGTTTTATTGTTACTACAAAAAATTGTTATTAATGCGTTTAATTACTAAATTGTTTTTAGCCATGGAACAATTTAAACCAATAGATGCAACTACGAATCCTTCGTTGATCCTTGCTGCAGCCAATCAAAAAAAATATGCTCATTTAATAGATAAAGCTGTACAATATGGAAAAAAGTCTGGATCGTAAGTACACGTTGTGACATTAAAAGAAATAAAATAAAAATACAAGTACTATAGTAAATATTTTTTAATGAACACTTTATTTAGATACATAATTGTTTAATAAATTTTTAATATATATCAAATTTACTGATAATATATGTTACTAAAATATTAACATTAAAGTATGAAATATTTACTTTAAAACGACAAATAAAATATCATTTTATATATTTTCAACTTTAATTTATAAAGATTACTATTGAATTTGCAATTTTTAATTAACAACCATTACAAGTAAAAAATAGTATATTCACTTTAAAAATATATTATTCACTTTAGTAAATAGATTTGTAGATATAGAATTCATAGTATAGTAAAAGTTAATTTAAGACATTATAGGAATTATAAGGGAAAAATGATATACATGAACAAAGTAGTATACATATGAAGAAATATAGAAGAATTAAAATAAATCTATATGAAAATGTAGGAAATTCTGTGAAGATTAGTATTAGAAGTGAGAAAATATTAAAATTTATAGAAATGAAATGTAAAAGGAAGTATGTGCAGCAAAAGGTATGAAAGAAAAAAAAATATTCGCTTGATATGATAACAGTGGTAATAATTATTATAATTTTGTGATTTATGTAATTTGTTAATCAGAAAAATGAACTACTTATAAACTGATTTATTTGTTTCAGTACTTTAAGAGAACAAGTTGAAGCAGCTTTAGACATTACATGTGTCCTTTTTGGTAAAGAAATCTTAAATATCATACCTGGTAGAGTTTCTACGGAAGTAGATGCTAGGTTATCCTTTAATAAAGAAGCCAGTATTGAGAAAGCCAAACGGTTAATTGCTTTATACGAAGAACTTGGTGTAGATAAAAATCGTGTTTTAATCAAACTTGCTTCTACATGGGAAGGTATTCAAGCAGCAAAGTAAGTTGAACATTTTTATCATCGACCAGTCATTTAATAAAGAGTTCAAACTCAAACTAACAAAACTTATTTATATAGAGAGTTGGAGGAGAAATACGGAATTCATTGTAATTTAACACTTCTATTTTCTTTCGCTCAAGCAGTTGCATGTGCAGAAGCAGGTGTAACTCTCATATCACCATTTGTCGGTAGAATTTTAGATTGGTAAGTTCAATAATATTTTTTATGAACATTAAAAAGTTTTACAAATAAAATTTTTTAGGTATGTGACAAATAATGATAAAAAATGTTATGAATCTAAAGAAGATCCAGGCGTCTTATCTGTAACTAAAATTTTTAACTATTACAAAAAGTTCGGATATAAAACAGTTGTTATGGGTGCATCGTTTAGGAATATTGGTAAATTTTTTAAGATTATTTTGAAATTAATTATAGTTATTAAAATTGAATATCACAATGAGAACTATGTTATATAATTTTCTTATTGGGGTTCATATAGGTGAAATAAAGGAACTAGCTGGTTGTGATTTTTTAACTATAAGTCCCAAATTATTAGAAGAATTGGAAAGAAGCTACGAACCAGTTCGCAAAGTACTTACACTAGAAGCAGCAAAGAAATCTGATCTTCAAAAAATCAGTTTGAACGAAGCTGAATTTAGATGGCTTCTTAATGAAGATCAAATGGCAACGGAGAAATTAAGCGAAGGTATTCGAAAATTCGCAGTAGATGTTCGTAAGTTGGAAAAACTACTTCACGAAAAAATACAATCTTAAATATAAGCAAAATATTGTCCTTAAATATACGAGTCAAAATGTGACAAATATTCTATTATAACTAACAATACTAAAACCTAATAATTATTCCTAATGATAAATTTTCATTATATTATGATACATTCCATTCTTTCTATATTGTATAAATGTACATAGAAAATATATTTTTATCATTGAATAAAAATGGGATATTAGCAAAATATATACTTTATAAAGAATTATTTTATGAATATCTTAATTTAATTATTACTGACAAAATATACAATTAAATTTTAATATACCATTATTTAATACACCGTTAAATCTTAATATATCATGAATATTTGATATATTTTTATGCTATGTGTGTATATAAAGAACGTTTCGGGAAATTTTACTATTATATTTTATAAATTATTTTGAATTAATAAATTATATAATTAAAAATTAGCAGACTAAGATTTTATATATATATATATATATATAAAGTAATAACAAGTAGACATATATATATATATATATATATATATATATATGTATGTCTACTTATGTTAGTCTCCTAATTATTAATTTATTTCAAAAAATAAATCCTATATACGTATAATTAAAATAGAGCAACAGTTCCTTATTTTTCATAAATTTCATGTTTTCATATTACGTTAAAGGATGTATCTAAAGTGCTGGCTTTCATCTTATAGATATCAATTTATTTAATATTTTAATAATTTTTGCCATTTCTTAGAATTATCTTTTTGAAGGTTATGTAAAATCAAGAGTATACAGAAAGTATACAAGGTGATGCATAGGCATGTGAATTAATACAAACAGTAACATTATTTAACACACTGAATGCTGAGGCAGTTTATTAGGCAGTGCATTGGCAACTATCCTAAACTGCCGGAAGTAACAGAAATGGTAATGAAGAATTTGGGAAATATATAAAATATGTAAAATTGTGTATTTTTTAAGAAATTAAAATTTATTCGCTATTACAATAAACGTTGAAACCATTATGTAACAACGAGATAATTTTATTCATATTAAAAATATATACAAAAATAACGAAAAAATTAAAACAAAAGCAGAAACTTCATTTGGTGTGCAAATGAGATTCGTTATATATATCAACAACACGTTAAGTAGTTTCCTGTATTAGAAATGAAATTGCTAGAAGATTTTAACTGGTTAAAATTGAAGGGTTTCTTTGAGATTAAAGAATTTCGTTTGGTATTGTTGGCAACATTTGGTTGTTGTTACAAATCACATTTGCAAACAAAAAAAGAATCGAAACTAGGCAAATCTTAGGAAGTAAAAATGGTTACATATTTCTGTTAATAGTAGTTGATAGTATTCGATTAATAGTATTGATGTTGATGCGACCTCGATATTAGAACTACCAACAATTAGGATAACAAGATGTTTTTATATCTCGATAGTTGTATTGATATCAAAAATACGGTACGGTTAAATTTTAATTTTTGAATTATGAAAAATTCTTGTAAATATTAAATTTGTCTAAAATGACGGATCAATTAGATTTGTATAGAAAAATAATAAAGTAAAGATTCAATCAGATTAGGTTCAACCCATTCAAGACACACCAGGTTATCAATTCCTAACCAAAAAGACGACCTAACCTAACAAACTACTCACCGTGTGTCATGACCGTGAATTAATGTTATCAATTAGTGCTAAAGAACTAGCCGTGGAGATCCTTAAGAAAGAAATTTAGCTCTTAAAAAAATCTTTCGTCTCGAAAATGGAATAAATAAATATCGATTTATTTCTTTAAAAAACTGTGAGAAAGTGAAACTGAGCGATATTGCAGATTAGAGTTTGTCGGGCGAATACATTTTACTAATATTTCACTAGCATTTTATTATTATGTCACTAACATTTCACTAGCATTTTATTATCATGTCACTAACATTTCACTAGCATTTTATTATCATGTCACTAACATTTCACTAGCATTTTATTATCATGTCACTAACATTTCACTAGCATTTTATTGGTATTGTAACTTCGTCGGTCGCAGATATAAAAGAAATCGCTGCTGATTGACCAAGATTTTAGTGAAAATTAATTATTGTGATTCTGTTTTGATATATATTTTACAAGAATAGCCATTGCAATACGTCTACTGTATGAAAACCAGCATTTTAGGTTAAACGAACACACGCTTATATTCGCCCTCCATTTCGATGAAACACGTTCATTTAATTTAAATGGTAATTAAATGATATCCAGTGTACACGAGCAACTCTAATTTGAATCAGGCATGACCAATTGCTTATTTAAGACTTGAATTTCGTCGAAATAAATAGTCAACGAATGAAGTATTCGTTCGTTCGATCTAAACGTATCTAAATTCTCGAAATAACTCTCTTAATTGAATATGTGTATACTAACGATTTGAGAGTGATTCGCGTAAGATATTTTTATAATAAACTATTTCCTGTATCTTCGCGGCAGATCGTTATAACCAAGTGTGCAGTGATAGCATTTTTTTTTTAAATGTAATTTTGATAATTACACGGCTCACATGGATTAAATTATAAAGGCAACAATAAAAATTTTTGCTTCCATATATGAAGTCATGCGTAATATAAAATTTTTATAAAATTAAATCTGATCTGTAATTATATTGTCGATATTAATGAAATTGTCAATGGTACTTTTATAGTATGATTTTAATTATAACGTATAGCTAATTATAATGTAACATTCATGATTTAATTTAATTTGTAAGCTTAATTAGAAAATAATGGAGTTATTATGTACAAGTATAGCCTAAATATATAGGAATAAGTACATGGAAGAATTTAGAGTCTAGCGGATCAATTAAAAATGAATATACATATTTACTTCAATTGTTATAATTAAAGTAATATACATATTTATTTCAATCGACTTAATTGGATAATACGTCAATGTTTATTTCAGTATTCATATTGAAGATATTCTCTATATTTTGTCAAGCGTCAATGTGATATTAAATTATCTAAAATGCCAAAGAAAAAGACAGGGCAAAGGCGAAAAGCTGAAAAACAAAAATTAAGGCAAAAAGAAATTAGAACTGCCAAAGATCAATTAGATTTAGCCAAATTCCCATGTAATGCAGTAATGGCAAGTATCACATAGTATTGTATAATACAAATCAACAGTATCATAATTTAATTGACTTGCAAACATATAATAAAGATAAATACTTTTTATATTGTAAATTTGTAAATTAATGTGTGGATTATTAATAGTATATTAATTAATAAAAAATACCTAGAAAATAGAAAAAAAGTCTCGTAAGGAAAATATATCATATTCCAATATATCACGTTTTTTTATTTAATTTTTAATAAAGGAATGTGACAAATGTGGCAAAAAACAGAAGAGTAGAGCCTTTTGTTATTTCTGTCAAAGTTTACAACGGTTACCAATGTGCGCTCATTGCGGAAAAATAAAATGTATGCTGAAAACAGGAGATTGTGTTGTTCGTCATCCTGGTGTATTTACTACTGGTTTAGGTATGGTGGTAAGTAGATATATTTCATTTACAATTAAAGTGTTATAATAAATTATGAGTGTATAAATAAACATAAATATTTAAAGGGAGCCATATGTGATCATTGTGAAGCATGGGTTTGCCATGGGAGACGTTGCCTTACAACTCATGCCTGTATGTGTCCATTAATAGATGCAGTTTGTCAAGAATGTGAAAGAGGTGTATGGGATCATGGTGGTAGAATATTCCGATGTTCATTTTGTAATTGTTTTCTCTGTGAAGATGATCAATTTGAGCATCAAGCATCGTGTCAAGTTTTAGAAGCAGAAAGTTTCAAATGTAAGAATGTTCAAAGGAAATGGAAATACGTTTCTTTTTGTGTATAATTACTTTTATATAATTATTATTGTTTTGGTTTGTTCGATTCGGTAGGTCAATCGTGCAATCGATTAGGACAATATTCATGCCTAAGATGCAAAACATGTTATTGCGAAGATCATATTCGAAGAAAAGGATTTAAATATGAAAAAAACAAACCTATACCTTGTCCTAAATGTGGTTTTGAAACATCTCAAACAAAAGATCTTAGCATGTCAAGTAAGTAATATATTTAGTTTAGCTAAAAACATTGTAATCTTTAAATAGTTATTCTTAAAATCATATTTCTTATATTTTATTGTAGCAAGAACTCATAAATTTGGTAGACAAAATCAAGGCGGAACGTATGAATCTGACGATGAAAATGGATATAACTATTATGGTAAAGATGTTAATTATTTTTATGTTTATTTATTATCTTTGAGTTTATTATAATATTCAGAGTACAAAATACCTTGTATTATAGATGTTACTTTTTTTTTTTATAGGAAATCAGTCGCAAGACTATGTTTCTGAAAATTATACTTCTTATCGGGAAGATGAAGATGAAGAAGATGAAGATGAAGATGAAGATGAAGATGATGATGATGATGATGATAATGAAGATGAAGATGAAGATGAAGATGAAGATGAAGATGAAGATGATAATAATGATGATGCTAATGAAGAAGAGCAAGAAAATAAAGGATTAATAGATGAAAGTGAAAAAAATTGCAAGAAATTGCATCAACTAGAGCATTAATAAAAATGTTTAGTAAGAATAAAATTTTTGCAATACAGAAATGCAGAAGTGAAAGAATAAATATATTATGTTGTTGTTTTTATTACTAATTATGACGTGCTATTTTATAACTTGAAAAATGAGAACTAAAAGATTGTGTCAAATTTTATGTATTTTATTTTTATAATGAAATACATATATAAGATGAATAAAATTTTCATAGTCCCTAACAATTAAATAATGACACAAAAATGTTACACATATTGACTTTATTATGTAAAATAAATGGAAATTTTACAAAGCAATGAATATGGACGTATCGCATATACAAAAATGTACGTTACACACGTAATGAGGTATATTCAGATGGAAATGTGAAAGTATGAGAGCCAAAGGCATTAACACTTGGTAAAAGTCCAGCATTTGGAATAATATTCCACGACAATGTTAACGTTACATTCTTATTACCCCTGAAATATAAACATAAGCAATAATATATTTTATTAATACGATATATAATTATTAGGAAAAATTACCTTAAACCATTGCCATCGTCCCAGAAATAATATTTCGTGTTCATATTTTTAAAATTAAATACTGTTTTATCCCCACGAAGTACTATTTTATCCCATAACACTACCTAGAATGTAAAGACATTTTAATATAACGCGACTATTACATTAAATTAAATTAAACATAGTATTTATAGTACATTATAATATTTACACCGTACCTGATTAAAATCATTATTTTCTGTTTGATATTCTGCTGTGAGATATAAAAATAACTGCTTAACATTCCAATTAAATAATGGAGTCAGATGTATATATACTTATATATGTAAAGAAGTTATATATTTTTCAAATTTTACTATTACAAAGATACGAAAATTAATGTAAACAGCAAAATCATAACAAAAATTTAATAAACATTCCTATTAACTTACATTCATGCCTCATATAGCGCATTTATTATTCTACATTTTTAATATAAGACATATATATTTAGAAAGGTACAATAAATAAATAGAATAGAATATCAGTTTTTTAAATCAAAAATCAAACGAAATGAAAAAAGGATATCAGTTTTTAAATCAAACGTTAAGTACCCCAGGTCGTTCTTTTCTCTCGAAGCGCTATAATCTGCTACATTTTTTCTGTAAAATAAAATTCATAATTACCGACTGTACGTCTGTTATCGTAAATAAAGAATAATAATTTCAATTGAAACATCTACGCGCGTTATTGATCTGCTTGAATCTAACGTCAAAACTTGTGGTCTCTCATAGCGTAACGTGTTACATTTTATTATTATGTAAAAATATTGTCACGCTTATTTCATGATCGTGCGTTTATATTTCCACGAGGCAAACTCCATATCATTTGTTAATAATTAAAAAGGTGAAATACGGTAGGAAAATAACATGCGATGGGAAAAATTCTGAACAGATTGATTTCGTTTGGAGTATTAATTCCCGAGTTCTACAGTATCTACGAAATATATTCATTATACTTACACGACTACTTTTACTGTATTTAAAGTTGCATTCGCTCTGTAATCGATAAATACAGTAGAAAGAAAACAACAAAATGTTAAACACGCCGAAACGCTCAAAGTATATGCTAGAATAGCATTGCCGCGTGTAAAAACTGTATGCATCGTTACGTTTTGATACCAATGATTGAAAGTATCACAGATATTTCGTATATGTAATAAACCAACTAAATTAAATCGTGCATCAAAAAACTTTAATCAAAATCATCGCCGATGTTCGCCTTGATTTCGATTATTCAACGTCAGCACTTCGATACAGCGAAACATTCGAAAGCGTTCCAAAATCAACCAATTAAGTCCACCGCGTTCACAAAATGCAAAGTAAATTTCGTCAGCGGTTTACGATAGTTTATTTAAGTTATGTAGATTTATTCATTGGTTCGGTCCTATAGACGCGTTTTACGGTATTTGCAAAAATATTTACCGCGAAATTAATAACGAGACACTAGCTTTTACCCGCTTAAAATCCATATTAACTCTGAAAAAAAGAAAAAAATACAAAAAGATAGAAAGATAGAAAGCATTAATGTAGAAAATGTAGATTTCGTACGTATCTGCTTTTCAAGAAGAAATTATGAGAATAACGAATCGAAAGAATTATTATTTTTATAATAGTCTGTATAATATTCGAACAATGGTTTTATACGTAATATTTAATAATGGTTTAATATATAATATTTAATGTTTGTAGATATATATATATATATGTATATGTGTGTATATATATATATATATATGTATATACATATACATATATATATATATGTATATATATATGTATATGTATATACATATATGTATAATGATACATATATTTAATTGATGATTTAACTTGCATCTCGTAAAATATGAATATATGCACACACGCACGTTCATCGAGTATTTTCGAGTTTATAACAGTTTACTTTTCCATCTGCAGCAACTTCAAGGAAGTACCGATTACTATGCAACGATGTTTATGCGAGAATGTTGTGCATTGTTTGAAATAGAATGAATAATTCACCTGGAGAAAGGAGGCAAATGCTTTGGATATGTCGCATTTGGTAAATATTTAAACGTTACAAAAATATTCCGACGACTTTGAACTCTAGTTTCTTTCATTTTCATCGTACGTATACTTTCGGAATGGATTTCAAGATTCATTTCATAAGTTGCTTTTGAAATTATTTCTTTAACTAAATTTACCTTTCACCGTCAATTTTAGATCATCAGCGTAACACGCACGTCTAAATGAAGTTGTAAAAGAATTCTTAAAAAAATTGATAACAAATACACTGTGCGTAATGATTACTCGTTAAGATTATATATATTATAATATTTCCTTTTATAATTTTCCTAATGCCAATGCACCGTATCTTGGAATATGATTGACACTCGGACTTACGATTTATTTTTTAACTCTATGTTTAACTTCAATATCAGTGTCGACTGAAATGTTTATTCTGTAATGTGATTTTCTTTTTTAATTTTATTTCAGAATAAAAAAGAATGGGTTGTGTAAATAGTCGAACAGATATTAATGATCTACATCCAAATGTTTTTCAAGTGATGAATGTAGACGACTTAGGTAATTTAATCACACCTGGACGTTTAGAAGTCACAGAAACTGACATAGTACTTCACCAACGTGGTAAACAGCCTATTAAATGGCCATTACGATGTTTAAGGCGATATGGTTACGATGCTGAGATTTTTAGTTTCGAATCGGGAAGAAGATGCTCTACAGGACCAGGCATTTATGCTTTTAAATGTCGTAGAGCCGCACATTTATTTAATCTTGTACAAACAAATATTCAGGTTTGTTTATATTTTTATCGTATAAAATATGATAAAGCGTACAAATATTTTTTTGCATACAATTCAAATTTATTATAGGTTTGTAATAACAGCGGAGATGATACAATATCTAGAGAACTTCCAGTTGCTCCTCATTCTGGTCCAACAGTAACAAGAGTGACAATACCAGTTGAGCCTAATTATTTGGACCCCATATCAAATAGAGCTAATAATCACGTGGGTCCCAGATTTGCATATAATCAACAAAATGGAGTTGGAAGGCTAGATAGCGTGGGAAGCAGCACCGGTCTTATACCATCGCAAGGAAATACAAGTTCTCCTACATCGCCACCAGTGCTACCACCACCACCACCACCATTTCCTCAACCACATCCGTCCTCAGTTTATATGAATGAAGAAATGTTGTCTTCTCTATCATTGGAAATGGAACATAATAACAACAAAAGCCTTAGACGCATAATACAAAGGTAATTAAAAATATAATTACATTATTTATAATTTAATATTTATATTTTTTATGTTTTTATAGATCTTGTACAGTCAGTAATTCTATGTCTGATAATGGTTCGGCATCGCTAGAAGTAACGTCTGTAGTGAACAAGAGTTCAGAAGTCATTTCTCAAATTAAATCACCGCTTTCAATAGCAACTTACATGAACGTAGATATTAATACTAATATCAATCCACTTTCTCCAAGTCACAGTGTTTCTGAAACAATGCAACTTAAAGAAGACAAAAATGAAATCAGTGAATCTGGACATGCTTACATAAATATAAGTTCCGGTCAAGAGTATCCAGAATCTTTTGGCGCTAAATCACGACCTTCGCCATTGTCATCTATTCAATCTGACGTAGAAGAAACAACAAGACACTGTTACGCCAATTTAGAACCAAATGAAATTGAAAATCTAAGAAAAAGATTTTCTGGAGTGTCTACGGCAGAGAAATCACCTTTGCCTCCGTCAACGCCACCAGGTGCTCTAATTAGAGAAGTAAATTATGCTATATTAGATTTGGATACGAAAGATGTACCAATGAACTCACCATTAGATGCTCCTTCAAATTCTACCACGTCTCCTCCAGAATCTCCAAATAAAATACAGAAAGGGTATGCTACAATAGATTTTAACAAAACAGCCGCTCTTTCTCATTCAGTCAATCCAAATCTTGTGAATGATAATGAGGGTTCAAGAAAAACACGTCATAATTCTACGATTAGTGATTTAGTAGCCTCTGGTAGACGTAGTTCGTCCATAAGTGAATAATCTCTTTTTTTCGTTTCCTGACTGTACTTGCATAATGAATATTCGTAACATTTTATAAAAAGCACAAACTAATACGCTTTTCTTTTTTATTGAATTCAAATATTGAACAGTGCAAAGCCAAAGAAGAAATATTAAATTAGTTTGTATACTTGTTGTATACTTGTTTTGTACAATATTAAACAAATGGAATTTTAGTGCGTATAAATATGACAACTAAGAAAATCGCATTTCCTAATTTGTTTTACAACTTATTATTCATTTTATAGCATTTAATTGTATACAATGTGCACAAAGGACATTACAGTATTTTTATGGAGTAAGTCTTTTTTCAAAGTGCTGTTGGTATATACAAAAGGAAAAATCTTTTATATAATATACAAATATGTTTATAAAACATTGTATGTAAAATGATTTTTTAAATTGACTATTGTAGGAAAATTAGAAGCAAAAATGCTCTAATTCTCCTGTATCATAGGAATTGATGAGGCTCAAATAGACTAACTGAGATAAGAGTATATGATATAATAATATAAAAAGATAATGATAAAAGAATATATCATTTTAAATGGCTACTTTTAAAGTAGTCAATTAAAATCTAACAATGGCTATAATTTGGAATGATTTTGATAAATGATAATTATATACATATTGCATATGTACACGTGTGCAAGATATGTCACGAAATAGTTCCCATGATTTTTGTACCATTCCGATAATCTAATGGAAAAATATTCAAAACATAAGTTAGCCAATATTTAATCAGCAATAAACTATAACTTTGTAAATTACGAAAAATGATTGTTAAATAAAAGGTGAAGATTACATATATATTTTTTTCAAATAGCACTACATTTTTTTTCGATTTTGTAACATTATAATCGATGTCAAGACGAATACAATTAGCTATTATATTAGGTCATCCTCCATTATATTATAGGATGACCTCAAATTGAGAAATCGTCTTGAATCGTTTGTCATGTTAGTTGAAGAACGCGGAAACTAGTTCGAATATTTGCTTTTATCACTGGATACAAGTACAGACAATTAAGTATTAGCGAACGATTTGTGACAATTTCGAAATTCAATATCATAAGGATAATAAGTGTTTATATTCGTCTCGACAATGCTATAAAGTCAAAAAAATGTAGTGCTATTTAAACATGTTTTATTCCACAAAACATATTTTCATAGTTTATAAAATTGTAATTTATTGTTGACCAAATATCGACTAATTTTTCTTTTGTACAATTTTTCATTAGATCATTGGAAGTGTTATAATTGTAGGGATTGTTTTATAATGCATCCTGTGTATGCATACACAGACATGCATGGATACTAAGGTATAGAATAGTTAGAATAGTGTCTAAAGGTAGACATCTAAATATCTTTGTCAGTTGTGATGATATAAAAATACATTGTACATTTTCAATTAATTTTGAAGAATTAAAAGTCACTTGAAGTTAATGTCATTAATATCTTTGAATGCATTTCAATGTCAGGTATAACATGCAAGAAAAGAATATATGTTTATATGAAAACAATATACTAGTAATCCTGAAAAGCTTGGAAAAAAATAATCTCGGGATAAAGATATCTTTTGTAGCATATTTATATGATATTATTCAAATTATTGTTATACAAGATATTTTCACAACTCAAATTCAGATATTCAGATGATTTTCTTTAGATGGACCACTCTGTATAATTTTATTACTAGGGAAATTTTATTACTTAGGAAAAAGGTTTTAAAATTATTTTAATAATACATTATTTGTTCTGTCTGACATATTTTGTAATTATTTGCTTTACAAATTAGATAATGTGTATATATGTGAAAGTTGATTAAAATATGTTTCTTTCATACAATTAAAAAAAATATTTTGATCTGTAATAAAAATTGTAATAGTAATATATTGTATGTGTATGATATATGTGTATGATATAGATTACACATTTTTATTCAGTATGTCTAGAAGAATGTGTTTTCATATATTGATTAATTTATACGAATTTTTATATGAAGAATGTACATTTTTTTATAATAATTTTGTACAAATTTAAAAAATTTCAACATTATTAAAAGATATTATTTGCTTAAAATATAATTTAGAGTTAAAAACTTAATTCTTTTTATTATATAATTATTTATAGTTTTTTTGCCAATCTATAATGTTTAAAGTATCCAAAATTTATAATTAAAGAAATATTTATCACACATTTATTGTACATTTTTATACAATATTTTGCATATTTAAATCTTAATAACAAAAATATTAATTTTGCATTGTACCATATTTACTATGAAGTTTTATTAGCCTTTTTCACAAACTATATATTAATGTTTAGAAGGGGTTTAAATTAATTTCAAAAAGACGTTTAGAAGGCATTCAATTAAAATAGACTAACAAATATGGTACATTGCTAATTTTAATATAAAGAATGCAATTTTATTTATATTATTAAATATTAAAAGAATGCAACATACACATATTTATGATACATATACATTTAAATATATAATTAATTGAAGTCGTTTATTTTTTACAAGAATATAAACATGTTTAATAAATAGAAAAGTTACAATGTTCTTAAATGCTGTTCTTGAAAAATTATTATTCATTGAATATGTTAAATACTTCTACGTTTAGAAAGAATGTTGCATGCTATGAGTAATTTTAAAAACATGTTGTAGTAACGTGATGTTAAAAAACTGTAACAAAAGATTGTATGGTTACATATAACTACATGTTGTTTCATAATATTGACATATTCACTGCCATAGTTTGATATCTATTGAAACAAGAGAATTTCTCATATAAATTAAATATAATTGTTGTTAATATTTCGTATTATGTTTCATCATATTATAATAAAATAAAACTCTGTTACAGTTATTAATAATTGTACATATGTTATATGAATAGATAATGGTAGTGAATAAGTTAATATAAAATACTAAAATGTTTTGCATTGTTATATGATAATTTTATACGCGATATATTTGACTACATACACAGATCTTATATCATTATTTAATATATGACTTGAATACAGAGTGCACTTATATCTTCGAACAAATTAAGAACCTTGTGTTCCAAATAAATAAATAAAAAAACAGGCAGGCCTACGTAGAAAACTGAATATCTTCATAAGGTACAAGAAATTGTTTTAATAATAAATAATTCACGCATCACACGTATTCACTATATATTTTAAGTAATCAAATTTAAAGAGCCAAAGAAGTTGTATTTTCATTTATTAGATCTAAAAGCATGTCTGTATTGTTTTCTCAATTTGTAAAGCTTTTTCTCATATTCCTTAAGGTATTTGAGAACATTGTATTGTTAAAAGTTTATTATATTTAAATTAGGTAGATATTTTATTTAGTACGAATTATAAACTTTATATATTAAATACAATATAAGTGGAGAAAGACAACAATATATCATAATTATAAACTATATTCAATCAATCTTTTAAATTAATTAATTAAACTTATTGTGTATTAAATTTCTTTTTAATATATTTGATGTAATTGGAAGAAAATTATAAAAGCTAAAATGTAATTTATTTGGAAATCTTCTCTTTGTTTCATTTAATATAATGGAAATAAAAGTAGAAGATTGAATACAATCTTTGGAAATTACTTTATAGATATCCATACATTACATGTTTCACATTTAAAAAATGCAGATAATAACAATATAATACAAACATATATAAATTTAAATTATGAATTTCATATTTCATTATGTTAAACGAATGCTGTCGTAGAATATTAATTATAGATATGTATAAAGTCAAATGTATTGTTTAGTATACTTATATATTGACAATAGTTAATTTTAGTGCTACATAAGATGTATAATAATATAAAATTACATCAAATAGTAAACATTTTTCATTAAGCTACTATTTTAAGTTTAAAAGGTTTCTTATAAAAAGATTAAATATTTTACATTATTAGTAAAAAAGAAAGAGAAAAGAAAATGTAAACAAGAATGAATGAACAAAACGTTTTTGTAATTCTAATTTGAAACAATATTTTTTCAGAATATTAAAAAGTGCCAAAGAAAAATTTGTTTCATTGTGTGTAAAACAAATTTTAAAGTACAATAAAATCTAATATATTGTAATAAAGAAATTTTTTTATTCATAAAAATAATTTGATTATTGTTTCATACCTTGTATATGATATAAATATGTTATAAAACTATACATGAAATATCTTCTTATATTTGATATAATTAATACTTTTATATTATTATTGTTTATATTTGTTTTTATTTTTAAATATGTCGGTATTAATCAATGATTATAATTCATTAATTTTGAAGCTCATCAACACAATATAACATAATACTATATTCTTAAACTAATTTGTTCCCTGCAGATTTAATTTTAGTAAATCTAGAAATATTATAATAAAAATATTTTTAAATGATGCAACATTCTTTAATTCATATTTCACAAATAAATATTATTACACATGCTTTATTTAGAAAAAAATTATTAAATATTCTGTTTTGTATTGTTTATTACATGCAGCAAATATTATTTATTAACTATTAAACGAAGAACGAAAAAATTTATTGAAATAATTTGAGTATGATTCGATTTGTAATTAATTCTTAAATATAAAAAGACATTGTATAAAATGTTTCGAATAGTAAATACATAAATGAAATGAAGTAAGTTTTATATGACAATTTATAAAATTATGTAATGTCGCATATTATTGCAATGCTTGACAAAATATGGTAAATAAATGTGGCGCAATGACAAATTGGGCAAGTATGCTGAAAATGCAATTATTAAATGTAATGGCTATGAAATATTTTAATTCTTCAACTGTTATTTTATAATCATGTTGAAAAATAATTCATAATCGTTTTATTCATTGTGTCAAATTCATTGAATGTTAATTCATTTCTTGAATTTCAATTGTTTCGATGCGTTATCAAGTATTCTAATAAAAATATTTTTAATCCTATTTCTAATAACATAAAAATCGGAAATTTAACAATACACATATTATTGGAATGAAACATTGATTTCTACCTTTTTATATACCAATTAGAATATTTTAAATTAAAAATTTTATTTCTGTACACTTCTTACGTTAAAAAAGTATATAGTCATTTCGAATTATATATTTTAAAGTCATTCATGCAATTTTTGTTCACATAAATTACGCTTTTTTGTATAAAACTTTGTTTAACAAATATTAACTGAAAGAAATTGTTTTATGTATATTTATGTATAAATAATTATAAAAACATAGTTTATTTTATTATTTCCTCTATTAGAAAAGATAATGTACAAAAAATATAATAATGTTAATATTTTAATTGTTGTATTATTATTATTTTTATGTGTAAGTAATTAATCATAATGTTAAAGATATTATCTGTGACAAGATAGTATTTAAATTAATAATATCCCTTTATTTAGAGTATATGTTTCAATATCACACAGTCTTTAGAAGGCACTTTTATTCACAGCCAAAAATTATGGCATTGACATAAACACATAATCTTAATTGTACTTGCTTAGAATTAATTTCAGATATTTGAATATCAAACAATCTTGAGCAACAAGTAAATATTAGTATAACAAAGAAATGTATATACATGTGAATTATATTATAAGAAATCATATATTCAATAGTATCAAACTGTACTTTAATCCTTTGCACACTCTGAATTATTTTTAATTCTGTTTCTTTTTTTTTTTTTTTTTTTGGCAATTTAAAAATGTCGAGTCACACTCGACAAAGGAGTGCAAAGGGTTAAGTTGGGAATTTTGAAAAATCATCGAGTTATTTTAACATTTCTTGTTTTTCTTCTTTTTTCTTTTAATTCTACAAATGTTTTATGTAAATGATTACAGAGAACTCGATGATTTATAAATACTCTACTCAGTATACGTTAAAATTAATAAAAAAAAAGTCCTAGAATTTTATTAGTTAATATATTTTAATATTTGAATTCCGTAGTTATTTGTTAGACCGTATAAGGATATAACAAAATTGAAAGAATGATAAACATAAAATATTGTGCGTATTATGGATATAAAGTCATGTTTTATTATTTTTCTATTTATTTAATGTAAAAACCTTCGATGTTAATAATTTCGAAATATTTACATTTATTCTTTTATTTGTCAATAATTTGTATAAAAACGAACAACAGCGAACAAATTAATCGACCTTTCGATAAAGGATAAAGATCAAGATCTTGTTGCAAATTACAATATTTCAATAAACCGAAAAGAAGAAAGAAAAGACTTAATTTAGTTGACCGTGTTGGCATTCAGCGCGTTGTCATTGAATATTGACGAGAGGAAAGCTCAAGCAGCGAGCTGGCGACGTCTACTCAGTTCGTGATCAATTAAAATAGAGATATCAGGATGACGGTGGAAAATCGTCGCGCAGTAGTGAACTGTTTGACTTGGATCCGCGCCTGCTTTTAACAATAGTCGTACTGCATTGACAAACCCACTTTCGGCGGCTACTTGAAGGGCAGTCAGCCCTTCCACGTTCAATTTTTCAAGCTGCGCAAGTGGCGATGTAACCAACAATGAAACGATCTGATGGAAACCTCTTGCGGAAGCTAAGTGCAACGGTGTGTTACCACCAGCATCTTGCACACTAGGATCTTCTCCGTGCTCCAACAGTTTTCCTACCATATCGGCATAATTTTTTCTCGAGGCAATGTGCAACGGAGTTTCGCCATAGCGCGACATTATACCGGTTGGCGTGTGTGGTACAAGTAAAAACGCGGTGTTTAATGCACCGCACTCAAGGCACTCGTGCAAAGAAGTTTCCTCTCTGTCGTTCTTCAGCGATGGATCCGCGCCAGCAGCTAACAGTATTTCAATCAACGACTCGACTTCAGTTCTATGATTGTTATCTGTAACAGGAAGGATTTCTATCTTTTATCTAGCTGGGAAGTAAAATTCAGAATAAACAAGCAAACGTTGCGCATTACTTTCGACGTTCTAACGTATAATTTCATTGCAAAGTTCATTTTCCCTCTATTCGTTCAACGTCGCGTATATAAGTTTTCAGACTCGATCGTAATCGTTTCAAGAAAATACCGAGAAGTGTGTAACGTCATTGGCAGGATACTTTTTTCTTTCTTTTTTAATAAACGAAGTAATGCTTCGGTTTGTCCAAGTGCAAGAGAAATTTGTACCAAAAATAGTGGAGGAAGCTAAAATATGGAGTGCACTGCGACCTTGATGGTCTTTCGCGTTAACAGGGCCGGCGCGTGCTAATAAGTCAAGCGTTTTCAAAGCTGCCTCGAAATTATGATGCAAATTTTTTGATCCTTGCGCGTGCGCCAGCTGGCGTGTTAATATGTGTAGCGCGGTTAAACCTCCACCAGCTTCTTTCACACCTGAAGGGCAACCATATTTCAGCAGTTCCTCTACAAACTGCAATACATTTCCTGGCCCTCCGTTCGAGATCACTCGGTGAAGCGCTGTCTCGCCACGAGGGGAGCGTACAGCTGGATCGCATCCGTTCGCAAGCAACAAACTACAAAGATCGGAAATAGTTTCATTTTTATTACGTTTGATACACCGAGTTTCATATCATTGTTACACGAACTTCAACAATAATTTCGTCGTTAGACTTTCAATTCTACGGGATTTTCGCCTGGAAATTCGAAATTTTTAAAACAGTAATATAAAGAAGTTATAGACTATAGACAAATGTTATTTATTGCTCATTGACGCGTTGGTCGTGAAAATTTAAACTAAACTAAACGGTATTCGACTATATATACTCTTTTTTCTTTTAATGTCACTCGAGAAGAAATAAATGGACAATTGAGCAATATATTTTTATGTTATGTCATGTATTTTATCGATAATTTCTTCGAGCACATTTTAATAGCACGTCTTTGAACACTTGGTAACAATACGCTGAAAAAGCGTAATAACAAAAACCGTAGAGGCGGGAACATTTTTGACTATGAAGTTCGAAAATAACTCGTCAACAATGACTTACGAATTGTAATAATTTCGATGATGTTTGAATGTATTTCACGGCGTCAATATATTTGCTCGTTAAAATTCAGTGAGTATTGGAATTTAATTAAATTGATATAAAATTTACTTTTACCTTAGAAAATATATCTGAATTATTTTCCTTAAAGAAGTAATATTTTAAGCAATTTTATTTGACATTAGTCCTCATTTTAATATAAGTTTATCATAAAATTATTTAATAAACATTTAAAATAACAAGTAAAAAAATGATTAATGAAATTAAAGAGTAATTAATCAAAAAAAACTTCTTAGATTTAATTCCTTTAAAGACAAGCTCATTAAGATAGTTCCTATTTATTTTATAGTTGTATCTTGTTCTGTAAATATATTTACAGAAAGTAAACGATATAATATTGGAAATATTGGGAAATATTTCGAGGAAGAAAATAGTAGTTTCGTTTTCATATTGCGAATTCATGCTTTGCGAATTAAAAAAAAGAGTTTAACGTTCGAAATGAACTTGTTGATAGAATTTTGTCGAATCTTCAAGACGACCGACAATTACTATGATTTTGGAATTTTAAAAAATTTCCAAATTTCTTTATCAAAAAAATCGTTAGAAACTGAATTCTTTTTATCCATAGCTATTCATCGTAGCATGATCTTTCAGAACAATTGTATAATAGTTATTCCACTGATCTTTTTACTACGCTGCTGTTTCATAAAAATTCCGAACAAAAGATAGAACTTCAAAACAGAAAACATGCAATTTTCGTATAACATTGAGAGAAATTCTACTTACAATCACTACGATAAAATGTAAATGATTTGTTGAAAAAAAAAAAAAAAAAAAAAAAAAAAAGAGAATCTCTCTTACCTGAGAATAGGAAAACAATGATTTGTAGCGGCCACTAGCAAAGGTGGATCACCTGAAACGTTCCAATCCGGTTCGTCCAGGTTTTCCACAGATTCACCTGCAAGAAGCGTCGCGACACACTTGGCGTCCCCAGCACGTACAGCTTCGTGAAAATTCAGTTCACTTTCTGGATCGTATATTTCTTCGACATCTCTTTTCTTGCAAAGGTCATTGTCCTCCGGTGGCTCGTTAAAAATTCTACAATCGTTGGAAAAGTTCAAAACAGTCGTCTCTGCGCTGATACTATTAACAGAATCTTGTAACTCTCGCAGCTGAAAATCAGTTTCACGTGTTGCCGACGTTGTATCCAGTGAGCGGCATTCAGTAAAAATCGAAATTGACTTTGGCGGTGTATCGGCCGAGTCTTTCAGCATTTCGTTTTTAACTTCGGCAATTGCGTCGATAATTGTATTCTCGTTACTTTCGGTGTCGATTGAAACGTTCTTACATTTTTCCTCTGGCAGTTCAGTGTCTTCGATATGTTTGACTCTCTGCTCGAACGATTCTGACGCATCGACCGACGTAGAAACCGTCGGCTGTTCTTCGTTAACGAGGATTTTTTCTTGCTCTCGACCACCTGTTGCAAGCTTCGTCATTTCTGCGGGAGAGAGCTCGATGCTTTCCTTGCACGTTGTCTGTTCGTTATTGTTGTTCGCTATCATGCTTATTATGCCTGCTGTCTTTCTCTCTGCGCTCTATTCCTTGTACAATAGATGATAGTTTGCGTAGCAGTGGTCATTCCGACTTACTCGCCTTTTAATTGAACCTGATTCCTTGGTAATTGGCTCGACGCCTTTTAAGAAGAAAACAGCCCCACACCACGATCTACTTTACCGTGATCGTTGATATTTTCTGTCTTTCTTCGTCTATTTGTTCATTGGTTTTTCGATGTTATATAATTATCGTAGATATCGACGCAAATACAACCTGTAGGTAGAAATTGTAAAAACTTTCGATCAACGAATCGTAAAAAGACGTGACTGAAAATCAAATGGATTTGCTTACGAAGCGTCAGCGTCGCTACACATCTCTCTGCTTCCCCACTCGTTCTGTTAAATATCCCCCACTTCTTTGCTCTTTACCCCACTACTTGCCCAACTACTCTTACGATGCGTCTGAAGAATTTATTCTACATCTGACGATAAGAATCAGGCACGGTATTTTTTTATTTTTTCAATGTTAACGCTTTACCGACCGGTAGCCTATTAATCGGCTAAC
>WIUT01002443.1:0-23780 GCA_010645135.1 Tetragonula clypearis | reverse complement strand
GAGAGAGAGAGAGAGAGAGAGAGAAACCTGGATAAAAATTCTGATTCGACATACGAAAAATAGAACGACGAAATTTTGGAGCTTCGAGGGAATAAAGGATTTTTTTTTCTTTTTCTTTTTTCGGATCGAGCGCGATCGGAGAGTGGGAGAGTGACAATTTACGTTTCTCATTTCTTTCGGCGGAAAGCAGCTTCTGAAATTCAGAATGCAGTTCGAGGCAATTCGTTCGATTTCCAGGCTAAACGTGCGTTTCTAAATCTCATTTCGAATTTAGAAACATTTCAATGTATCTCGTAACAGTAAAATATTATATATATATCAAGATTATATTATTATCCAGACAATGCATAACAATAATATATAATTGTTATACTTGCTATTTATTATTATTATTATTATTATTATAATTATTACGTCATATTATGTTACAATAACATAATAATTTTTAGTGCAATAATTGTATTAATTATAATATTATATTGATACGATAAATCGTAATATAATATCATTATCTAATATTATATTATTATTTTGACATATAATGCGATATGTGTGTTTCTTTACTTATCTGACAATTTTTGAAATTTCTAACATTTCTTGTATTTATTTGTATCATTATAACATATTGAATTACTTATTATATATTGAATAATTATAATTGAAATGTATTGAATTATTATAATATATTGAATGTATTATTATATTATTCGTCTCAACGAGGTGAATATTATAATGACTCTATTATATTGTATTATATCAGGTTAAATGATTTCATCATATTTATTGTAGTCACAATAATAATTACATTAATTATATTTATATATAACAATAATGTCTGCTACTGTATTAAACGTTGAAAGATTGTTATTTCCATGAAAATTGGAGGCCGGAGTCGACATTTTCCCTGATGGAAGAAAGACAAAATGGAGGATCTCTTGTTATAGTGTGACTACTAGAGAGTGAGTTGTTAAAGCAATGTTGATTTGTCATTACTTTGTTATTACCGTTACTCATTGTATTAAATATTATATATATATATATCACCTACACAACTTTAACATCAACAAATAAATTTAATAATATTAATTCATTATCTCTTGACCAAATTTTCATTTAAATTTCACTTTCTTATTCATCTTCACTCCGATCGCAATAACGACGCTAGAGATTAATTAATCCGGAGACAAAACACGTCGTTCTTTACCAAATTTTCAATAATTTTCAATCACCGTCACGCGGTGATTATTAAAGAAGAAACCTCAGAGAAAACCACGGAGAATCCGTGTTTGAAGACCAACACGACCCGCCGAAAATCAATGGTGGAAACGGAGCCCATTGTTTGTTGCAAAATAAACCGTCAATTTAATGGCTCGTGCCATTGTGATTGACTCCCTAATGCGGCCGACACCTGTTCGAAGCGAAAATTACAGGTTGTGTTTCGAGGGGGGTGAACGAAGCGAGCGCGAGTACTGGTCGGAAGAAAATCGGTATCAAATCTGAGGGTGAGGGTTCGTCGAGGGTTCATAAATAAAATTATTAGCGAAGGGTTTGAAGAGTTGAGGGTGGATAGTTGTTAGAATTATGAAAGGAAAGGTACTCGTAACGTTTGCAGGGAACCTTCAGCGAATATATATTCTCCCAGGGCAGATATCGAGGTAGAAGTTTCAATGAAATTCCATATTGATCGTCGCAATATTTTTTTTTCCCCCAACGTCGACGTTTAATTGAATTCGATCACTGTCGAATACCCTCCCGCGAAGAATTCATCTCAATTATGTCTATTTTTAATTCTGTATTCTTCGTCGACCCGTTAGCGTTCATTACATGAATATTTTCAACGTTCTGTAAATACACGTCAACGCGAAGAAATATTTCGATGAAATATATTCGAAACCGGTTGACAACGTCTGTCATAATGTTGTAATACTCGAGTCAAACAACACAACGAACGAATTGAGTTTATACATTGTTATAGAACGTGTTCCTTCCAACGTGCACGCAAGAATCGAGAAAATGAGAGAAAATAGAGAGAGAGAGAGAGAGAGAGAGAGAGAGAGAATTTAACACAGAACAGAGATGCAAAAACTAGTTAACTCCGGAGTAAAATTTCGCGGAGAAGTTGCCACGCTGTCGCTGAAAAGAAGCGACATTAAAGGACCACGGAAGCAGAATCTTCTTTCGAGCGAGAATGTTAAAGGCGGAGAGGAGAAGAAAGAGAAGGAGGACGACGAACACTGAGAGAAAGATCTCACAAAGATACGCGTACTTTATTGAGAAAACTGGCGCGCGATTGCTCGCGAGTTCATCGAGTGATCAACATCTGTCTTGCCGCGTGGTGGTTCCAAAGCGGATAAGTAGTTGAAAAACTGTAGTTTAAAAAAAAACGGGCCGATAAGAATAACTCGCATAAAATAAAAAAAAAGAAAGAGAGAAAGGAAGAAAAACGAAAGGAGGATGGAAAGAGTGAAGCAAGGTACGATAAGAAGCGACGGAAGTTCGTGAAATCGGAAAATCTTCTCTCGGGGGGTGAAGTTCGGCGGGAAAAGAAACACACGGGGCTGCTTCGAAGTTTTCGGTTGCGACGAGCAATTACGCGAATACGAGAGGCTGAAGGATAATTAAGAAGATTCTTTTTAATTGCAACGCAATTTGGAAAAAATCACTCGGTGAAGAGGGTTGTTTTCAATCTAAGAGTTGTTTTCGCTACACTGTTGCAACAATTTTTGTTTGAAAAGAATCGTGAAATAAACCGCTGAGAAAAATTAGGGGATATTAATTCGACTTCATTGTTCGATTGATTCATTTCATTGGTGAAAATGCATTATACAAAAAAAGGCTGAAAGTATACTGGAGTATAACGTCCCCTAATTATGTTATCACGTTTCGTTGACAAATTTGTTAATTTATAAAGGTGAATGAAGACTTTTCTCTGCAAAGCTGTTCGATTTTGCGGCACGAGTTTTACGCGTTTCGACAAGCATTTCTTTTTATCCCTTTTAAAAGCAGTTGTGTTGTCTAACAATGGTAAAAGTATAAAATAATTAAAAAAATAGTGAAAGTAAAGGTTGAAAGTATAAAAGTTACGATTCGAAAGTATAACAATTTGAATGAAGTTGAACACTGTAACTCGTGTTAAAGGTATTAATGACGATGTACGCGTAATCAACAAGAATTGAATTGAAAGTGCAAACATAATGAATGATATGTAGGAATTAAAATTCCTTCAGTTAGAATCGAGTGAAATTAAATCAAGCACAATTTGCGTTGAAAACGTGAAAATAATGAAGGTACTCGTGCAAACAACGTTTGTGTAGGAAAGATCAATAAGAATTGAATTAAATTAAGAAATTAAATTAAACGTAAATTGCGTTAAAGATATTAGTATAGCGGAGATAAACAAATGAACAACGTCCGTTGGGGGAATTAAATTAAATTAAATATCATTTGTATTAAAAATATGAACATGATACGATATAATACATACGAGTAATTCTAACAGAAAAAATCAAGAGTTCAATTGAAATGAATATAATTTGTATAAAAAAATATTGAAATAATAAAGATATACGTATAAATTAGGAACATTCAACGGAAATTCAATGAAATTAAATATAATATAAAAATATGAACGTAATGAAGATATATATGTATATACATATAACTCTAACAGGAAAAATCGCAAGAATTCAATTAAAATGAACGTAATTTGTATTAAATGTATTAACGTAATGAAGATATACATGTAAATAATATTCGTATGAAAAATCAATAAGATGTTACTGTAAATAATAATTAACAAATAATTAACAAATAATAATTAACAAAATACAAAATAAATTAACAAAATAGAGGAAATCAATCAAGAAACTTGATTGATGAACTCCATTTGTTTAACGTGGATGAAAGAAAACGGAAAGAATCGTGGCTCATGCAATATAAATATAAATATTTAACATTGATTATGAACATAAATATTAAAGAAGAAGAATTTCAATTCATAATTGGACGCAACATAAACGTAAAACAAAAAGAAAATTCACGGTTGACGTTACACAAGTGTGAAAGAAAAAGAAAATTCACAATCGATGATAGACAAATGTTAAACAAAAAGAAAATTCACAGTTGACGCTATATTAACAGTTGATGTTACACAAGTGTGAAACAAAAAGAAAATTCACAGTTGATGATATACAAATGTTAAATAAAAAAGATTCACAATTGATGCTATATTAATGTTGAACAAATGAAAAATTCACAGTTGATGTTACATAGGTGTGAAACAAAAGGAAAATTCACAGTTGATGATACACAAATGTAAAATTTAAAAATAAAACTGATGCTACATTAATGTTGAACAAATGAAAAATTCGCAATTCACGCTGCAAGACAAATGTGAAGCAGAAAGAAAATTCACAGTTGATGGTACATGAACGTTGACGATACACAAATGTAAAAATAGAGAAAATTCGCGCAAACGTGAGAGAAGAAGGGAAATTCACCGCGATATAAAATGAAGTCAGCTGTATTTAATTGTCAACCTACGACGAAGCAGCTCTAGCTGATCGAACATTCGAGGCGAAACTTTCGGCTCTGAATGCTTGTAATTTACGATCAACTGTATTCGGCCTACGAAAGAAGCTTGCTCGAATTAAAACGCTTTGTGAAGGTTCGCGTTGTGAATTAGCGGGGAAAATTTCCACGCTTCATTGGAGGACACGACGCGTGCGCCGAATAACGATACAACGCTACAAGCTACAATTCCGACACCCGTGTTTATTCGTTCGTTCGAAAATTTCGACGTTATTACGCGCGCGTGTGCTAGATTTCAAATGCATTTCGATCGCTTCCGGAAATCGAAATCGGATTCATCCGCGCTTGCGTCGAGTTCGTTCGAGATTAATCGCTGTAAAAACAACGGAGAACGAACGGACAATTACGAAAATCGATTGTTGGAATTAACACGATGGGATAGCGATCGCGAAATTACACTCGAGACTTTTGCTCGACGATTTTCAAACCAAACGGCGCCGTAACGATCGACAGTCGTCGATAGGATTTTTGACGAACGTTTGAAACGAATTTGAAAAGAAATGACAAGCTGTTCGATGCAACTGTGAAGCAAAAAAATGTGTTCGATACATGCGATTGGCGCACAGCTCGTGAAATTATATATCTATGCGGGAAAAATTTTTATATCGAACATCATTGGAAATTTTTATGGATACATCGTGACGTGTGAGAAAGTATCAGTCATTCTGTCGATGGTGATTTCTTTTTTCAGTGCAAATGTACAAATGCGAAAAGTAACAAGCTGTTCGATGCAAATTACATTCGAACGTCCAAGCTTTTCGCGAATGTTACACTATTTCGAAATTTTAATTTATCGCAACGAGCGAATATTGTATAATTCTCTGAAAATTTGTGGAATAGCTCGATGACGCGCTTTACTTCTTAAAAAAAAAAAAAAAAAGAAGGAAGAGAAAAAAAGATTGAAATATCGTGAAGTGTATCAAAAAATTCGAGATGGGTCAGGGTTAAATTATTAACCCCCTCGCGCGTTGAAATATCCACCCAGCGAGATACCCAGCCAAATTCCCAGCTTAATCATTTGTAACGGCCTGTTCGGGACCGCCATAATCGTAAAAGTAATCTCGGGCGAACGTCGAGGCCGCAATATTCGTCGATAGGTCCGGTGGTCAATAGGTGGCTAACGTGGCCCATAGTCGCGAGAAGTTTGATGAGGCTGGATGATAAGCCATCTTCGACCCCTCTTTGGCTGCACGTTTGCACGCTTTTCCAAAGATGGGGAAAACTTTTTTTTTTTTTATTTTGGTCGCTCGTACTATCAACTCTAGTCTCGCGAATCTGTGCGCAATAAGCGAACGAATGACTGCGAATCGAATTTCACAATTTTTCCAACCCTTCGAATTTGAAAGCATTCGTAAGTTGCTTTCTAACATTGATATATCTAATCTTCGGGAATCACGAAAATTTCAATTTTCTTTTTTAACGCTTAAATTCGAAAGATCGCGAACATTCCACCGTGACGTTAGTATTAAAATTGGAAGTACGAAAATTTATGAGTTTAACAAGCACGCAAGCAAATTAGGAATTCAGATACATCCTTAGACTTTCACTTTTCGATGTATTTATTGTCGGATTATTATATATATTTGTTATATTATATTTATTGTTGAATAAATACATATTGCAATACGTGCAATATTTTCTTTTTGAGCTTCTGACAAATAAATTGATCGTATTTTAAGCATCTCTCAATTACCAGTTTAACTCGACCAAACGCTCAAAGAATTACAACAATTTTACTGTTGAAATGCTCGATACTTGAAACGATCTTTTTTTTTTAAATTTTTCACACTATTTCCGCGACACGTTTAAAATCAATATTCCATAATATGATCTAAGTTAGGTATTTCTACGGGGTGGGCCAAATGTTTCTTCCCACCTATATATTACTTCTTTTAAATAAAATATCAGAATACAAGGGGAAAAAATCAATTTTATCGATCGTGAATTAAATTCAAATCCGATGAACATGATTTTCTCGTTATGTTTTAAAAATCGCCTCCTGTTGTCAAGCGTTGAACCGCCAGAACGTTCAACGAACGCTAAATTAATAAAATTCAATGTATTTTCATCAATTTATAAAAGTTACAAATTTATTTCAGCAAGAAAGTGATTTCTGGCTCGCCCAAAATAATAATAAGTTAAGACGATAATATTTAAGATACTAGTCTTTCCTTTCCCCCCCTCGAAATTCCGTCAGCACGTTGAAAATTAACACACACGAGACAACGTTTCTACAAAATGATGGTCCTTTTGTCCCGGTATTGACTCTGCTTCGCCTATCTCTGGCAAATTTTTGCACAACGTCAGTTCTTATTTTCCGTGCTCGTGTTTTCCTGTTTCTCTTTTTCGGGTTTTTCCACGTGCAATTCCGATTCTCTTTTCGGTTAGAACGTACAGCTAGGTACGTTCTTTTCTTCTCTCTCTCTCTCTCTCTCTTTTTTTCTTTTATCAGAGATTGTGTTCTGGTATCTTTTTGCGTTCTTTATTCCTCCGTTTTCCTAGCGTTTCGAATATCGCTACGAGTAGTATCCCGGGTTTTTTTATCGTGCTCTATGTTTTATCTGCCACGATATCCGCACCGGCCCCCGGTTGTTTTTACTTTCCCTCTGCTCTCTCTTTATGCCTCGCTGTTTGCTTTCCTCTTCGTCCCGCTTTATTTTTCCTATTTATTCGCACACGTTCATTGTATATTCTCCTTTTGTCTCCCCGATTTTTCTGCCCGGCAACGTGTTTTATTTATTAATAGTTTTATCCCGCGCGTTCGATCTCACACCATATGGGAACCATTAACATCTCTAATCTCGATTTTCATAAGAAACAACGTTCTTCGTTCAGTGAGAATGTTCGACAGTATGCAAATACAGTACAGTGAAAAATAAATCGTGGATGTTTTCTTGTGGCAGCGTGTGTTCGACAAACACAGATTTAATACAAAGTTTCATCCCCCAAAAATTGATTCAACAATTGATATTCTTCGAACGTTACACAGCAACACCTGTGGTACCGATGACGCTACAATTATTTTAAAGTGATTATTTTGTAAAATGAATTTTCCGAGTTACAACTGAGATTTTTCTTTTTTTTTAGAATGTCAACGCGCGTTTTGCGCATCTTTGCATCGTCGAATTTCTCACAAGTGATTATAGTATAATAATTCTACAATTGTTTTGTAAAATAAATTTTGCGAGTTACGATCTGACCGAGATTTCTTTAGAATATTACGCGCATCTTTGCACTGTCGAATAATAATTCTACAATTATTTTGTAAAATGAGTTTTGCGAGTAACCTAACTTCACGGAGAGGTTACTGTATTTTTCTTAAACACTTTCTGTTATTTTTCTTTTCTACGACGATGGACGAAGATTTCGAGGAGACTAATAAGACAAGTACAACTCGAACAGCAATGTCTATCTATAGGACAAATATAATTGCACAATTTACAAATGAAATAATTTTATAAAAAAAGCAGCTATATTTAGATACGTCACGCACAAATATAAATAACAATAAATGTTGCTACCATCGTTGAATAAAAAACAATTTTAACAATACAATGAATAGAGACATTGCTTCAACATTGAATATAGACAATTATGTTATTTCACGATACGAATGAAAATAATCTCAACGGTACGAAATTTGTAAACTACTTCCCTCCATGTTAGAGGGTCGGAAGACATAATTCACCCTGTTCTTACGATCATTGTCGCCAGCGGGGCCAATAAATTCGCCAAAAATCGCGAAGAGACACGCAACCATAAATATCGTATATACCGAAAGCAGCAAGCGTTCAATTAAAATATTCAAATCGAAACATCTATCTACATCTATCCGTCCATCCCCTCCCCCGTCTGTCTCGCTTTTTTAGTTCGCCGGGAAAAAGAAGCAAGAGAAAGAAAGGCAACACGGCAAACGGAATAATACATCGACCAGCGGCCATAAATATTACATAACTACCCCATGACGGACACTCGGCCGTGGTTACAACTCGATACATCATCCTGTCTATAGATAAGAGCCTCTTCTTTCCTTCTTTCGGCGCTCAGCCTCTCGTATACTCTCTATTCCAAACTCATAGTGTTCCATCCTCGTCGCCATCATTTTTCTCTCGCCTCTTTTCACGCGTGTACGTGCATCGCTCGTCGACCCGATCATCCGTCGCTGCTCGCGCTCTTTCAGCCGCTTGCAATTGCTCAGATATCGCGCAGCGTAACGAGCAACGAGGAGGGAAAATAAAGAGAAAACGAAAGAAAGGAAAAAAGACAGAAACACGTGCAGACGTGGATGAAAGGTGAAAAATTTAATTCGAAATCGTCGCGACACAGTCCGGTCGGCTTCGTTTTCGAAGCGCACCGGAGTCAACTTTGTGTTGGTTCCTTTTTTCTTTTCTTTTTTTTTTTTTCAAAGAATCTCTTCACATCGTGTAACAACGCGTGGCTGTAACATTTTCGAATACACACGCTTTTTACTCGAGACTTTCGATGAAGTTTCGATTAGCAAAATTACGGTCTCGTTGGAATTGGAATTTCATTGGGGTGCTTTTTCTTTCCCTCGCAAACTTCCGACGAAATTTTCTTATGAAAATGACAAGAAACAGACGACATTGGGACGTTTAACTGATAAGACTGACGATGATGTTTCAAGGTGTATATATGGGGATCGTGTAGCGCTTCCTCGAGCGAAACGAGTGGATTTGTCGAGCAAAATGAAACGGCGAAACGCGTCATAAACTAGGATTCGTATTATCCGTGAAAATGGCGATCTCATAAATATTGGCGGAATTGGTCGTCGATTCGAGTGGCGCAGTAAAACTGGTCTAATCTTGAGGATGTTTATATCGCTTCTTTTGTCTCTTTGCGTTTCCTCTCTCCTCGTTCTTTATCGCACACCGAATGAAATACAGTCCCATATCGAGATAAGACGAAACTATAAAGTTTATTGTGAAACTTTCGAATTTATACTGCCCCTTATATTTTTAACACCTGGCGCCTTAAAATTTTGTTGCACACGGGATATATGAAACTTTCAACGATGAGTTTCGAGCCGAGGTCCCTTTTAAACTTTCTTGATTAGTTGGTGAATGTCAACAAGTCGGAAAGAGTTTTGGAGTTGAAAGTTCGTCTAGCTGATCGGGTGACTGTTGGCGGCCATTTTTTTAAGATACGTACGAGAGGAAAATTAATTAACAGACGTGTATACAGTTGTTCGCGAAAGTTGTTGAAATAAGACCCGGATGTTATAATTAATTTGTTATTTTATACAAAAGTTTAGTGACACTCGATTTGTTTTCAATGTTGTTGCCCAACTTGTGCTCGTTTCAAGATTAAATTAAACGAAATTCAATGTTTTTCTCGTTTTTCTTGTTTTCAAAGACAATTTTCGAAGAGACTTTCATGATTTTCAAGACGAGTTTCACAGCAAATTTCTATTGTCACCTGCTCTTCGAGTTCCTCCCACGAGTTCAAAGGGTTAATTTCGAGTAATTCTGTTTATAAATGAAGATCAAAAAAGTTTTTAACCTAGTCGCTTGATCTTAAGCAATCTTGAGATAGACAAGATTCGAGAACAATCTCGATCGTACGAAACTGAAACGAATTAATTGAAAAGAAATATTGCATTGGAGGATCTTTTCGACGAAAAACACGTAACATTACAAATTGTTTACAGATTGTACATATTCACGTGTTCTTCTTTTGATTTTCAAAATTTTCATCTCCTGCAAACGTTAGAGCTGAAGTTTACGTGAAAAATTTCCTTAATTAATTTGACTTTCATGCAAAAAGTTCCTTAAATAAGAAGAAAAAAGAAAAAAAAAAATAAAATTGAAATGGTCACGTGCAATGGCCTTGAAATTTCGACCGACAGTGCATATACGTCGGATATCTCGACAGTGGGATTGAAAATGCAACTGAAAAATGCAATCAACATAACACACGAAGGCAGGTGTTCTCAACGTTTAACACGCTACAAAGTAAGACGACAAATATCGATTTCCCGGCGAGCAGATCGAGAAGAATATGATGGACTGACTGTCTTCTTTGAAAATCGCTCAGACCATTCATCTTTCTCCTCCTTGAAAGTACGTAGGTTCTTTCTTTATATCGGGGGAAAAACCGGGGGAGAGCGAAAGAGAGATTGGACGGCGGAAGGAACAGTGTGACGAACGAAATAAAAATAGCGAGCAAATGTGAAATTAAAGTGGAACGTCTCGCTTTCGAATTGCGAGAAGTGTCCAAGAGGAATTGTGAAATTGGCGACGGCGAAGCGGAAGTTAGCAGGGAACGTAAAAAGCGCACCTGGAAGAGTGGATGATTTAAAAGAGATTAAAGTCTAAAAGATATGGGGCGCAGAAGAATGATAAAGAACAAGTTGTTCAAGATTGAACATTGGAGAGGGGAGAGCGCGCGAAAGCGCGCTTTTTAAATGAAAAGCGCCGGAGAGAATTCGAGTTCTTCAAGTTGAAAGCGAGGAGATATTGAGAACTTTGTCGGAAGAGAAATAAATCGAACAGTTACAATCGAGGTCTGTACAGATCACTCTGTAGTTGCTTAAATATAATTTACGTGATACGAAAGGTTGAAAGTAGCGTGAAATAAATTGGACGTTTCGATCGGGTTAACAATCGTTTCAATATGTTTAGATACTTTTATTTTTAAATGATTGAACACCTGGTGTGATTTCATTAAAAGCTTGATACATATTTTTCGTCATATGTTTCGACAGCTGCGACTGACAGACAAATTCTCGAATTCACTCATTTTTTGATAAACAGCTGAACGAAGACATACTTAAAGTTAGTCTACAAAGTCGTCGACATTTGTTACACGCACAGTATTTTAATTATCAAGGCAAGTTAATAGTTCAGACTGAATTTAAAATTCAAATTAAAAGGCGTTCGCTTGAATTTGAAATTGAGATTTAAATTTAGATTAAAGGAGGCACGTTCGAATTGTTTCACGAGTATTGTGCACACCATGTAACGCGACGAGTTGTACAAAAAAAGCACACGTCGAAGAGGCAACAACTTTTCATTCGTCGTGCTATTTTTTCCCTTTCAATGGCAGGAACGCTGAAATGTCGATCTCTAGCTACTATTCAAAGAAACAAAATCGTGCGTACAGTCGTTACATCAAGAAAATAAAGATCGAAACCCACGAGGTTTCAAGGTCGAAAAATTCACCAGAGGAAAAGAACCGAAAAAAGTGGCAAGGATTAAAGAAAAAAAAAAAAAAAAAAAATAGAAGAAGGTAATTTCACCTATGGAAGAACAGACACTCGAAACGAAAATCCCCTCCCTTCAAGCCCCAGAGAAGGGAAATTTCGACGAAGGGCGAGAGTAAGCGAAAATTACGAAAAATCGACGACCCGTTTGGACGACAAGAAGGAAACGCGGAGCAACCGTGTCGAAGAAGATCGTGAGAGTAAATCGTGAGAGGAAAAATGCTGGAGGGGAACTGGATGAAGAGACACGGCCGTTGGTTGGCTGACACGTGACCGGAATATTTCCGATCCGATTGCCGGTCGGTCGCAAACCTTCCCCATCCCCAAACACGTGTGTGTTTCTCCGCTGGCGATATATCGGCTCCGATGCCAACGTACGTACACACGATTCGGTCTCGCGATGTTCACACGTGTCACGAAACCAGGACGGGAATCAAAGCGCGTTGTTGCACCGGCATGGAAACGTTAAACTAAACCGAACGAAGACCGCCACCCGATAATGGAGACGTTCGATTCTTTCTGCACCGGCGGGTGATTACAGGCTATACCCTTTACAAGCGATTCACTCCGAACGAACGTGTCGAGAGAAAATTGCAACTAGCTGCACACTGTCTCAGTGTGTGTGTGTGTGTGTCTATCGATTCTCAATGGGGGGACCTTGCTTACTTTAGATTCACCGGTGCCTCAGCTCTTTGTGATCGCCGGTTTAAATTAGGATATAAATAGCAGCGTGTGTGATACATTTGTTTGTCTCTCGCTGACTGAGCATTTCCGAGTCTTTGTAAATTTCCCACAGGCTTAATAACCGGCGATTTCGACGAATTCATTTAACAGACGAAATCTTAGAAGATGAAGAAATTAATTCCGCGACGACGACGATTTAGACTAATTTTTCAAGGGTTTAATAAATAGTGATAAATGATCTTTCGCGATGGATTTAGTTGTGACTGACTGAGACTGGGACGTTTCGTGTCGACTGAATCAATCAGGGCGAATAAATTTCAGAAAATCGATACGACGATTTACTTTACACTCGTTGATCATTTTTAAGTGTTTAACAACATGATGATAATTGATGTTGGAAAGATTAATTTCGAGGATCCTTGTTGCTTTAAGCAATGACAGTAAATGATCACGGTAGTACTTTTATTATGAATTTTACCAGATGCAGTAAAATTAATAATTTTTAAATCACGTTAGATCAATATATATTTATACGTAGATTAATATATTTATATATATTATTTATATATATTATTATATAGATTAACATATAAATATATCTTTTTATATATATTATTATAGATATTTATATTTATATTTATATATAAATTTTCTTTTTATAATATAAAAAAATATTTATATAAATGTTTTTATAATTTAAATGTAATTTATATAAATATTCTTTTTATATATATTATTATATATATTTATGTTTATATTTATATATATATATTTTATATATTATAGACGAAATGCATCGATTAAAATGTGTATCGTTCTATTTAAAAAAAGTGAAGGTGATCTGAAAATGACTTTGAATCCCACCTACAAGAAAATTATTACAATACTTTCTGCACTGTGATAATTTTCGCTAACAAAGTTCCTTCATTTTTTTTTTTTTCAAAAACACATTCAAGTTACGATCGAAGTTACGTGGTATTTTACTAGAAAAATTGATATTTTACATTTGTCAATCGTTTGTCAGAAGATTTGGAAGCTTCATCTGTTCTCTGTTTCATTCGGATTTAATATGCATCATCTCCAACATCCATCTCGAAAATATATAAACTGATAGACTGCAATACGAGAGAAAGCTTAAAGTGGTATACGTGGAATTACATTTCATGCAGTTTGAAATGTAGGATTACGCTTGACAAGAGCAATGCGAATAAATGTAAAATATACTTTAGAATAGATTATCGTTGCCAATACGATAAGAAGACTGCAGTATAATATTAATATTCCATAGGACGCAATAATATAATGTCAATACAGTCTGAAACATAGAATTACACATAATATGCACCAAAAAAAAAAAAGAAGGAAAAAGGAAAAATTCCCATAAGTCGCAATTGTCACCAATATGACGAAGAATACAATATTTAATAGATTATTCATAGTGTTCACACTGGTGATGTATATTATATCACTAATCTATTAAATATTATATTTGACAAGTTATCCAATAATGGGTAATGATGGAATTTCTCTCACTAGCACGCAGTAAATGTTATAATATCAACAATTTAATATTACTTTCTTGTAATTGTGATTTCAGTACTAATAAATATATTATCAATAATATTATATATATTAATATCTATTCGATATATCTTTTAGTCCACATATTTGTATCATATTATATTTCGTACTTTACGAATGAATTTGTACGCACTGTTGTTTTATCACGCTGTCGACATGTTTATATACATTCATTATATTCGTCAAATTATCCGCCAGTCATTTATCATCACATTAACAATATTCCAATCTTTTACCATCGTTCGCCAAAAAAACCTCGCGACACGATATCACCGTTCACGACGCGAACAGAATTCCCATCAACTTCAAGCGACAACAAAAGGCTCGTTTCGCGACATCTGCACATCCTCGGCTCAGCAAATTTACTTTCATCGATTCCCATCAAAAAAGAAAGAAAGAAAGAAAGAAAAAAGACAAAATAAGAAGCCGACAGACGGCACAACCCTTTTCCCTCGCTCCCACCCGACTGGATAGAGGATCTGGCAGCGGATCGAGACGAGACGAGGCGAACCAGCCCCGTAGGCAACGACGTACGATAAGCAGCGATCGTTTTTCTCCGGGATCGTTTCCCTCCATCGGTATCTGTGTAGCTGCTATTCGGCTATAGGGCGGCGCGCGTGAGCGGAATCAATCGAAGGCGGCGTGGCAAAGCGGAAGTCCAAGTGGAAGTTCCATTAAGCCGGTGTGGAGATGCACGGGCGTCCGCAGTTAACCCCTAAGAAGGGTTGTGATAGGGAGAGGGCGTGCCGCCAGTTGTCAGATCGGCCAAGATCGACCAAGTTCCCGGAAACTGTAGACAGAGGGCTCGCGTACTTGCGAACAATGACTGGTAATTAAGGATCGGATGGAATAACCGAGCCGCGAAGTCTGCTCGATGAATTTTGTTAACGTCGAGCTGTAACTCTTCTTCTACGTCGCGTTTTGTTTACCGGGCGATAATATTCGATTGCTGTCGATTATTATATGTTATATTACATTACTGTATATTATAATATATAATACTGTAATAATATATTATATCATTATAACGTACAATAATATTATATTATATATTATTTCTCGATATTACACACTATATGTTCACCGCGTGAGCTACTCACTCAGGAGAATTTGATTCTCCCATCATGAAAATTAGCTCCCACTCTAGTTCATTCTGTCATTCCCACCGTAGCGGACGATAAAAACTAGTTTCTCTATCTTATATGTAATTAACTTGATGATTTAACTTTAGCTGCTCCAGGTACAGTAAAGAGAACAATTTACATATATACGTATACACATAATGCGAATATTGTGGCCGCGATACTTTCAACGCAGTGGAAGGGGTAGCGAGGCAAGTGGGGGCAAGGGCCGCCAGTTAGCCACCTCTTGTTATATGTTAGATTTTTCCAGTATATATATATATATATAATTTATTCATAGTCAGTTTTATTTCTCTATTTAAAATTAATTAATTATTCTTTATTGAGAATTCACTGCTTATCGATGTCCATCTCATTTCAATTGCTTATTTACTCTGACTGAGTCAGGAGATTCAAATCATTCGAATGTTTCGCAAATTTGAACATTCGTTTTGTGTTCCCATGTTCGCGATGCGTCAAAAGCACGCAGCAAAAAAAAAGAAAAAAAGAAAAAAGAAAATCGGATCCATGGGAAATTGCTATTCAGATTAATTCGATGCCCGAGGATTTAGTTAGATTCTGGAGTTTGTAGAAATAGAAACGACGTGGCAGTTAAAAATGTGTGTTGAGATGAATCGATTTCATTTAGAAGAGAGAGAAAGAAAGAGTTCTTTTCAACAAATAAATTAGATTTGAAATTAAATTAAAAGCTATTCAAAAATTAACAACGAATGAAATATTTAACAATGAATTAACAGTGCGTCGATGTTTCGAACTATTACGATTCTGTCAAGTATTGAACCCGTTTTTCTTTTCTTTACATCTGGGAAATGTTTCTGAAAATATTGAAAAATTCTTTTTCGTGGCTAGATCCACAATCAATTTTGAAGACTGGAATTCTCTCTTTACGACGATCCCTTAAAATTCTTTTTCACAATTTCAATGGTCTTCGAATATCAGGATTGAACGATAAAAATTAAAGGGAAGCCATAAGTTGTAAATATCTCTATTTCTCGAATATCATGTTGTATTCATGTTCGTTTCAGACGATATATCATCAGACATTGTTCATTATACCAGAACTAAATGTCTCTTTAATTAGTTTAATTAGCTCGTCTTTCATTGGCAGAAGTTCTCAATCGAACGCAAATGTTCGAAGTTATATAAAAAAAAAAAATACTGGTACACTGTGTTTGTCTAAAATGCACAGAGAGAACAAAATTGTGCGAGAATAAATGAAATATTTCAAATGTGTTTTGAATACTTGTGTTCGATGGAAAAATCCTCGAGGATGGTATTAAGAAAAGCTCTATTGTATATTTAAACAGTGAAGGCTCCGTTGTGCATGCATTTCGGTCTTCAGATGTTTCATTCATTAGAACAATCAAATATACGGTTCCATTCGTCAGAGCAACCAAATATACAAATTCTTATGAATATACATATACAGTTTGGTCATCAGACATTTCACTTCTCAGAGCGAGAGTACATCCGAATCGCTATAATCAATGCTTCGAGCTATTTAAACAAACGTATTTTAATTAGATTGTCGATGATGTCACGAGTTAACTTTGTTGGATCATTGGAAGAAGAAAAAAAAAATAGTTGCTCATGTTTAATTTGAATTTTACTACACTCATACAGTTTCATTTTATTTCAATTATTGTTATTTATAATTCTTGATTATACACTAATATTGTCGATCAATTAATTGTTAATAAATCGTTAATTTTATTTTCCAATATATTTCGAACGAATCTGCGTGTTCCAATGTTTTCGAATATTTTCAAATATTGAAACACTCGAGCGCTTTTGTCAGTGGCGTGCAACGTGTCACTTGATTAAAAAATTCAACAGAAATTCAACACCCGGCATATTTGAGAAATGATTACCGACATTTATATCGACTCGAAAATAATCTCACGTCAATTCATTTAAACAAGCAAATTTTTCCCGAAGTTAATTCAATTAGCTTCGGCTAAAACAATGAAATAAACAATTCATTTCCACCGTATCAAATTATATCGTATCGCGTCGTATTCATTAAATAAGATCGATCAATTTGTTATATGAAGCAGCAATTGTTCCATTACGTTCGAATAATATTTCGTTTCAATCTGCTTCTACAAATAATTTCTCTCACTCCGCGGTTATTTCGTTTCGACTCGAGTAAAAAACATGTTCTCGACTAGGGCAACGACGATAAAATTATCTCTCGAGTGAAAATGATAAATCAGCGTGGATGCCTCGTTAATTCGAACTCTTGTTGCCTGTTTATCGTCATTTAGAGGCAAAATTCGCCCCCCTCCCCCCCCACAAATCACTGGCGTCGCCAAGTTTCGAAGAACATTGTCCCTCAGATAATTTCAGCGGGAGCAGCCGAGCAAACGAAACGCTTCCATTGCCCCGAATATATCTTATAACGAGGCTGCGACGCGATCTTAGTAGCAGAAATAATAGAGCAGCGTCGTAAAACGAAGCGCCGCGATGCGTAACGCCGTGGTAAAAAGAATTTGAAAGGCAGCCCATTTGCTTGGCTGTGTCGCGTCGCTGCTTTCGAATAACGTCGGATAATTTCGACGCACGTTCACGCAAATTCTCGGTTTATTCGCCGAGAAACTTAACGAAAGTTTCGACCGTTTCACCGAAATTCTTGGCTCCCCAAGCGATCTCCAGCTTTCTTGAAAATATCAAATTAAGCGAATTATAATTATTGTTGAACGTTGTAGTATAATTTTATATCGTATTAAATATTCTTTGTACACTAAACACTGTATTGCATCATTACAATATATGTTATATGCTACATGTTATATAATATATATTATGTATTATTACTACTATTAAACGTTATATTGAATTTTTTTTCAAATATTCATTAAACACTGTATTGTAATATTATCGTACGTCAAATATTATAATTACTGTAAAATATTACGTTATACAGGGCTGGCCATCACTTCCTTCTCGCCTATTTTTTTTCAAAATACAAGAAAACACAAGAGGAAGCTAATTTTAAATTAATTTTAAATTAAATTTCAGTTGAAACGTTGAAGTAAAAAGTAAATTGGAAAGAAAAATTTCAGACTTATTTTAGCAGGAAGTGATTTTTCGCTCACCCTATATATATGATTTCAAGATATCAACCAGTCCGTTGAGCTTCCGTTATCTTTGACAAAAGTTGGCATCGCGAGATTGCGAGTTCCACTTTATTTACAGCAGCAACAGAATTGAAGTTGCTCGGGCGGTTGAATGTTCAAGAGCCGTGGAACTCGTTACTTTCTGTACCGAATTGCCCCAGAGTAGCATTCCACTTGTTAAATTACTCCGTTAGGCTGTGTATACATACATACGTACATACATACATACACTTTATTGCGGAGTTTGTCTGCAGACAACGTTCAGAATTCAACTTTTCACGGTCGAGACACTTGCGCGAAATAATTCTAACATGATTGTCGCGGCACCAACATGCTTACTCGATGCCAGTCCTGACTTTCAGATGAAAAAATGTTGTAAACGTGTCGAACAAGCATAGTCGAGAAGCATTGAAAATTTATTCCATTCGAGTAGCGACGAGTAAACGTACATTGGAAATATTCATCGGGGACGCAACAGTGAGAATTATTGAAACAATAATTCAGGAGTTTCTTAATTCGAACAAGTTACGTGCTAACAGCGACTTTACGATTCTGAAACGCCATGTCTGTAATCACGTGATGCTTATATTTCGAATAACGTTAACAATTAGTTTTATCGTTCGATTATTATAGACTCACACTGATGCTACAACTATGACAAGTCAAATCACAGATAGTGAAAATCACGTAAAATAGATATTCACACGTCCAGAACCATAAAGTCGCTGTTAGGACGCACGGATTAATTCGCAATGTTAAATGATTAAGAAACCTCTTTTGCTATTTTTCAACAGAACTATTAAGTCGCGATCTGTGATTTCGTAGGAAAGGTTTTATCTTCGTCGTGAGTAGAAAAAAAGAAATTTGATCTTCCAATTTCAAAGTGTAAATGAACAAACTTTTGTTGTACACCCTGTACGTCAAGGAAAAGTCAAATCACCGTCGATGCAAACGTCCTCAAATTTCAATTCAAATTTCGTTGGTAATACCGGGGAAAGCTGGAAAAGAAACTAAGCAATACCAATTCATAAGAAATACGGTCGCGATGCTACAACGATTGATTCTATTCACGTGTTGCGCTGCGATGCGATATTACAGATGCATCACTGGTTACACATATACACGGTGGCCAGTTTCAATCTACAAAATGAATTAAATCAACTGCTGAAACATTCGTCATCCGAACGAATCTTGTTTTCGTCTCGATGGCGAAGTAGTTTCAAGATTGACTCAATGTTTTTCAATGAATCTATTGAATATATCTTACACACGTGTATTTCATTTATTTTCGTTTATTTCGATATACTTGTGCGTGCGACGTGCAACTTTTTCAATTGCGCTCGACCTCGTCGCAAAATCGGGGCAAAGTTGCAAGTTGTATTTTGCGACGAAACGACGAGAAATTCCTGCCTCACCGGATATTGGAACACTTTCGCGCGAGCAACGTTGCTCGCCACGAATTCGAGGCATCTCGGAACCCGGTGGCTCTCGAATGGGCGAACATTCCGCAACGAGGAAAGGCGAGCACACTTCACGACATCGCCGAATACTGATAAGAAACGACGTTCGATTGTTTTGTCGAAGGAAATTGAGTACGAGAAGCGAAATAGCTGGGGAAGAGGAGGCGCGTGATAAATTGCGTGAACGGATCGCGATCAATCTTGCTTTTTGCTCGGTTATTTCGGTAATGGTTATTCGGCGTGTGCTTCATCCTCGGCGCAATTAAACGCTCGCTTACCGTGGACAATTGATTGGAATCTGCTCGACTTACGATCTGTAGTTTCAATATTTCTCTCTCTCTCACTCTCGCTTTTTTGGTCTCCTTCAGAGACCAAAAAGGACTTGCAATTAGCGAAAATTCGATAGAATGCGAATGAATCGAGCATCGTTGGGAATTAGATTTGTAGAGGGTGTTTAAACGGTTTTAGAAAATCGGTTTTTCGAGAAAGATTTTCGTACGATTGAGGTTTATTCATAACGAGTTTGCAGATTGCGACGAAAGAGAGATATATTATATCAATCTGATATATATTGATATATTATAATATATTATTATATTAATTATAATATATTATAATTGTATATTTCAGTAGTCTATTATATACTATATTTATTATAATTATATCGTTTCGCTTGGTCACATATATAAATTAAATTTATATTGATTGTAACAGTTAAATTCAAGTCTTTACAAGGAAAAATGATGTTGAGAAAAATATTACATCCATCAAAATGTATTAACACTGCAATGCATATAATATGTATTAATAATTATAAATATATATTATAGTAATACATAGTATTACTTTACATAACTACATTATATTATTCTACTACATTTATACATTAACTTTGTATCTATCATATCTGTTGGACAACTGCGATTATAAAATCTAAAGAAAAAAGAAAATAACCATACCATTGGTATCAGGAACCAAAATTCAACGATCAACGAAAAAAAGAAAGAAAGAATCAACGAAAAGAGAACTGCGACGTAAAACGTTCAACACAAGATTAATAACTCTGTTATCATTCCAGGTTCCGCCCTTTCGTGTCTCGAATTCCTCTTCCATCCAAACGAATCCCGACTCAGCGTTCAACTTTCTTACGTGGAACAGATAGCGAGCGCTAAAACGCTGGAACGTAATACGCGGGAATAAGGGAAATTAATAGCGGCAACAAAGTCGACCACGGTTCCCGGCAATTGTTTAAGTAAGTAGTTTGCCTCGAGTATAGTCAGCCCCGGCCATCTTCGAAACTTTCCGCCGACAATTTCGCGTCGCCGCAATTTTCAATGTTTCTCGAACTTATCGGCCTCCGACTCCCCTCCTCCACGACTCTCCGCTTGCGCGACACAAAGCCTCGCGACGCTGTATTAATCAAGTTGCTAATAAGAACATATAAACTGTCTGATTTTAACTCTCAGCTTGGCCGCGCGTTGAAGAGCTTTTCGGACAAAAATGCTTTTAATTACGCGTGGTCTTTTGGTGGTCTTTATTATTTGTATTATTTAACATCGTGAAATAAAAATAAATAAATAGCGTGATCATTCTAAAGTAAACTCATAAATAACGTATGGCAATAAATAAATGTATAATGTATGAAAGGTTACCTCCACGAATGTTGGAGGCATTGGTGTCGTGACCGCCATTTTCTCTAAGCAAAGAAAGAGAAAATGGAAGATTTCATTAGCACGCGCGACCATACGCTCGAAAAGCGAGTAACAGTGTATATTATATATAACATATAATAAATAAATGAGATCCGCCAACGAAAATCGAATTTACGCGTGTTTTATTGTCCCTTTAGTACTCTTTTCTTTTTCCTTTGAAATGAATACAAAATTGAATTAATTACGAAGTTCACCTGGATTCTGCTTCAGTTTAACTCAATCCTTTCTATACAGTTAAAAATATAAAATCGGAAATCTTTCAATTTTTGGGAACGAATTTTATCATTGATCGTTGATCAGAATTGAATTTCCACAGGTAAGCGAAGACGTGCGAGTGCTCTATGTGCGAGGAATATTATAAATTCGTTTGTAGTGGACATTGTTGTTCCTCGTGTCTCGATTTACAGACATCAGGTTAATTAACGTGATGTCTGAGCGATTCGTTATTATATCGAATTTTAATATTATAATTAATTATCACGAGGATATTGGAGTGCATTTTCAATGACGCGCGATGTCGTTATTACGATTTTATTTGTACTCGCATTCGTATTTATATTAATGTTGATTTAACCTAATTAATCGACTCACCCTCGCGTCATCATCCCCTGCTTGATTAACGCGTCGTTTCCTGTTTTTCCTTTGTAAAATCGATGACGCGCATTGTTCGCGAGAATTAAAAATCTATTTAACTTAAGTTAAGACTTGTCTTTGTTAGATTGTCAAGCTTGCATTGGAGAAATGAAAAACTGCGAGATATTGAGAAAACAACGTACGCGTAACGATATATATTTACGTATTTTTACGAAATAAATAATGCACAAACTTCTACGGAAAGATATCTCTGGAGAATTGACAAACAAAAAATCTTCAAAAATATATAAATCAATAGAATTATCTTTATTTCTTTGCTCTATCTCTAAATCGCATAAAATATTCCTGCCGAATATCGAAGATAAGAAAAATAATTACAGTATCAATGAAATTTGTTTTACGTAGCAATTTACGTATCATATGTGTAAAAGTTTTTCTATGAAACAAAAAGGAAGAAAAAAAGAAAAATCGAATACTTTCGCGAGCCCCTTCGTAACAACAAAATTCATGTCACTTCGAACAGAGCAATTGATCACCTCGACAATCATTATAGTCTCTCTTTACATTCCACGAGATTTCAAATCGTATTTACACGACACACGAAGATTTCCTTCGTGGTATAGCCAAAATGCAAATCACTCCGAGAAGTATTAAAAAAAAATTTCGCTCAATAGCCGGTGAATCATATTCATCTCATTCATTCACGCGGGATATTCCAACATCACTTCAGAAAGTTAATAAACATAATAAATTATTTCCTCAATATCGTGGAAACTCTAGACGCAGACACTGACGCGTGCACAATATTGCAATACCTCTCGCAATACCAAGAACTTTACAACCCTCTTCCTCCCATTCTTTCCCCTTATTCTATTCTTTTTTTTTCTTTCTTTCGCGTCCTCCTTTCTTCAACTCTCCCCGTATTTGCGACCGGGGATAATAACCTTCTCCCAGGGGCTTGTTCGAGTTTCCTTTCGTCATAACCGCGCGCGCGGTCGCCAGCAGAAGTGAAACGCGTGTTCTTCCGCGCGAAGACAGAGAGAGAGAGAGATAGAGAGAGAGAGATAGAGAGAGGATGGAATTGCTTTTCAGCGTCGGGTCCCCAAGGGAGCAGCACCGAGTCCCTTGTTCGTCCTGCAACTTGTCCACGGGGACCAACGTTACGCGTGTACACTACGTGTACACTGTTCCGCGGATGCAACTGCTGGAAGTTGGATTCGAGGCTACGAAAATCCTCGATGGCCACGGTTTATCCGGATTAACTCATTCGCCGGGTCATGGGGAACGCTGTTCCGCTCGAAAATTACTGCTGTCCCGTGGGTGTAGAGTAAAACGAAAAGATTCAGAAGACTCTTTCGTGCTTCTTCAATCAACGCGAAGGTTAACATTTTCTTTTTTTTTTTGATACATTCGAAACCGGTGACCCAATAGTTTGGTGTGAGCCATGTATACAGATCAGTCGGTCATCTGTCTGATAACTTGTCAGATAGTAACGAGGAAAGTGAAATTAAGAGGGGTGAAGTTTAAAATAAATGTGTCAGTGATGTTTCAAGATCAAGTTAAAAATCGATAGAGGATCTTTTCAGGATATCGAAATACAAACACTGATGAAGAAAGTGAGAGTTCAGATTTTTTTCTTTCCTATTTTTAACTATAAGTCTCTTCATATATATATA